>CAIGRN010165592.1:0-10325 GCA_903798345.1 Fraxinus anomala | reverse complement strand
AAAAGAAAGAAACAAAAAAAAAAAAAAAAAAAAAAAAAAAAAAGAAAAACCCAAAGAAGACGGCTGTAGGATTTCTCCTTTTCTGATACAGTATATGCTGTTTTCACTTAAGTGTGTGCTTAGCATTTTTCTGTCATCAGCTTGGAATGCATTATTTGAATGGTTGGAATTGTTCGACGTGTATGATTCATTTGAAAGATATGTCGACATATGGACTAATCGATAGTTTTCAGTGTGCACTTTTTGGATGTTACCTAACACACAATTCCTGTATAAGGAGATGTGGAAGTTAACCTTCTTAGCGTTTATGACTTCTGCTATGAAGTTTAGATTTTTGGATTGAACTTTTCGGTTGTCTGAGACTATGATGGTTGAGAGAGAAGGATTAGAATTGAAACTAAAAGTGTATTTGAAAATGGATCAACTATCAAGTGAGATTATTTTGACATATGATTTCAAATGTAGAAGTGTGCCTCACTTTGGTCAGAGACTGTTGAGAGGAAGAAAAGATATCGCTAAGCCTTTAGCACTTTTTTTCTTCTTTGACTCCATTAATTTCTTTCCTTGGATACGTAGAATTCATTGCAAGTTGCTTATATTCTTTCCGGTATATGTGCTACTAGGGTTTCACAACTTATGCAGAGCGGCGAATAGTTGAGGCTGTGCAAGGAGAGGACAGGGCTGCCCTGAACATTGGAATTGGTTGGAGAGGACTTGTTGAGGAAATGGAGAGGTTCAAGGACAACATGGAATTCACAAAACTGAAAACTAATCAGGAAGGTGTTGATCCAGATAATGTATATTCCCAAGTGCCCTATGAGAAAGGGTTCCAGTTTTTATGGCGCATTGAAAGACAGGTATGCTTGTCCTTTTCCTCTGCTTCTTCTGCAGATTTATTCTTATATATTTTCTAAGAATAGCTTAGTTGACGTTCTTTCTATTCAATGTGCAGATTGGAAGGCCTGTATTTGATGTGTTCCTTAAAAAGTATATCGCTACATTTAAGTTCCAATCCATTGACACTGACACGTTTATTGATTTCCTGAAAGCAAATGTTCCTGGAATTGAGGATCAGATTGATTTACAATTATGGGTCGAGGGTACTGGCATACCTCCAGATGCAATGGAGCCAGTTTCCAACATTTACTCAAAGATTGTATCACTGGCTAATGAGTTTCAGCTTGGTAGGATGCCGAAAGAGGATGAAGTTGGTGACTGGCACGGACAGGAATGGGAGCTCTACCTGGAAAACTTGCCTAAATCTGTTGAAGCTTCTCAAGTATTATTTTGATTATTGAATTCTTGCATTGTCAATTACTGGGATAATCTTTATTTTTCTCTTCCTTCCCTTTCAGACGAAAATTCTTTGAGATATACCGGTCTGTTTTGGCT
The DNA here is from genome assembly GCA_903798345.1 of Fraxinus anomala. Classification (NCBI taxonomy): domain Eukaryota; kingdom Viridiplantae; phylum Streptophyta; class Magnoliopsida; order Lamiales; family Oleaceae; genus Fraxinus; species Fraxinus anomala. Next base: position 8,933 of record CAIGRN010165592.1, on the reverse strand, counting down.
ATCTTTTTAAATATTATTTCTTGTATGCTGGCTTTTGCATCTGCTGGCGGTTGGAACTTTTGCTGGTAGAATTACGTCTTTACTTAGTTTGCAGAAGGTTGCTTGTTATCTTTGCGTAGCCGCATTCTGTTCTCTGGGTCTAATTCCTTAAAAAAAGAAAAATGTATCATATACTTGACATGAGTGTTAAATAATCTTCTTTGATTTTCATTTCGTTTCTTGAGACGCACACAAACATATGAAGGTCAAGCTTAACATCATGGTTTGGTATGCAGGTGTCAGCTTTGGATGCTCGGTACAGGCTTTCAGAATCGAAAGATTACGAGGTCAAGGTGGCTTTTCTTCAACTTGCTATTTCATCGAGGTGCAGAGATTACTATTGCGAGGTTGAGAAAACTCTGAAAGAAGTTGGAAGGATGAAGTATCTCCGCCCACTATATACAGCACTCGTCCAAGGCACTGGAAAGGAAGAAGATAAACTTTTTGCAAAAAGGGTGTTCTCTGAGGCTTGTGATTTTTATCACCCAATAGCTCGGGGTGTTGTTGAGGCCATCCTTGCCAAATTCTCGTAAAATACTTCTGTATATCTAGTTCAAACTTATTGCTCTTACCCTTGTTTGATTTGTGGTTGCCCATTTTTGGGATCTATCTGGATCATGCATTTAGTTACTTGACCAGTTAATCTTGTTCGATGGATACTCGCTTGACACATGCTACTTTTAAAGATGAAGGATTTTAGCTTATTCTTGGCAGAGTTATGTATGGGATATGTGTCCAGGGTACCTGCCACATCTTTATTGCTTCGTCGCAAGATGGGGCTGGACAAGCCTACGGCTGAATTTATGATTGGATTAAACTTTTAAATCAATTCAAAATTTATCTAATGTACTTCTGGCCTGTGTGGGCTAGCGCTCGACTCAGCTGCCAGCAGGCTGGTGCAGCACCAGACCTTTCTTAGTAGTCTGGCTCGCTTGCTCCTTTGAAAAGTTGGACAGCAGATCTCAAAATATCGAAGATTTGGGGAAAAAAAAAAGGAGATTTCTAGTTGATGCTCATTTCAGAGATGCCCGAATTTGATTCTCCAAATAACAAAATCCCTAATCAATGTTGGAGGAGAGGGTAAAGTACGAAAGATAAGAAAATTACATACAACTGTTCCCACTTTTATAGTGCGTGTTGGAATCTGCAACAGAAGAAAAGACAAACTGCATATGTTCTTAGGTAAGTGAAAAGTGTGCTATAATGGAATTTGATAATTTCATAAATATACACATAATACCTCACATAATGGCCCGTCAACAGGGGGCGCTACCTCACCATTACGTGAAACTTTATGTTAATTATTATGTACCACAAGAATAGTCTATTTGATAATTGGAAGAGTAATAAAAAGCGAGACAAATGCCTTCTTTTGAGGAGCTTGAGGTTTAATTCAATTGTCTGATATTGAATACTAAAAGAATCTTTTTATTTTAATAATCAAATCCATCAAGTCTATATTCCATTTTTAAGAAGAATTTATAAATAAATAAAAATGAGCGGTAAGTAATATTTGTGATTTCATTGAAAATGAAGTTTAACCATTTATAAATTAACTAAATGTAGACTTCACTTTTTTTTAAAAAAATACGTGTGAATACAAAATCATGCATAACTTCTCGTGCTAAGCTTTGTTATGTAACTCTCTCGAGTTGCACAACTTGCGATAATTAGTATCGTGGAGATATTTGTTGTTGCAGTTCTATAATATTTTTGAACTTGGTTTAGTTAAAAAAATTTCAAAAGTAAAAGCACTTATCATGAAATGACAATCGATTTCTACTAGCATGAGAACCAACACATTTGACTTAAGCAAGCAATGACAGATAAAGACAGGTGACATGTCCCTCATTCGAGTTCATGAATCAAATCATAGTTCCTAACCCCTATCAACTAAACCAAACGTCTAAACCTCTTTATTCAAGAGTTTAGGTTTTGCACAATACTAACTTCATAATCATCAACTCCATCTCTAAATCATAATCATCAAATCATAGTTCCTAACCCATATCAACTAAACCAAACATCTAAACCTCTTTAATCAAGTGTTTAGGTTTTGCACAATACTAAATTCATAATCATCAACTCCATTTCTTACTATAGAATACTTTAAATCTATATATACCCATTTACAATCCAATCTTTATCCATCAAACTATCTTTACCATAAATGGCTAAACCAATTATTTGCTTATTTTTGCTAGCCATCACTTTTGGATGTGCCAATGCAACAAGAATCCTTGATGAAGTAACCCCACAAATCCCACTTCCTACACCCAATGTGCCTCAACCATCTGATCAAACGGAGCCCGATAATCCCGATATAGCACCACCGCTCGTAGTGGCTCCTGTCACCACTGCCGCCACCGCCACCACGGTTAGCACTCCTGTTCCTACAGAACCAGTTGCTCCTGTGATCCCCCCTGTGGTAGATGTGCCCGATACTAAGCCTACACCGATAGTTGCTGCCCCTACCACTGTCGCCACCGCCGCCACGGTTAGCACTCCTGTTCCTACAGAACCAGTTGCTCCTGTGATCCCCCCTGTGGTAGATGTGCCCGATACTAAGCCTACACCGATAGTTGCTGCCCCTGCCACTGCATCCCCTAGCGGTCAGACCGCTACTAGTGCAACCGTGGCAAATCCTATTCCAGATCACTCCACATTGTCCTTCTTTATGCACGATATCCTCGGTGGCTCACACCCTTCCGGCAGGGTAGTAACTGGAATCGTGGCCAACTCCGATGCCAATAACCTTCCATTCTCCAAACCAAACAACCAAATCTTCCCCATCAACGGTGGCGTTCCACTAAACACCATCAACGGCGTAGTCAACAACAACAACTACCCCTTCCTCGTCGGCCTAAATGGCTCACCTACCAACACCAACTTCCAAAACAGCGGCAACAACAACATCGTCAACGGTGGAAACAACCAAGCATTCGTCACAGCTGGCCAGCTTCCGGCCGGCCTAACGCTCCAACAGCTCATGTTCGGCTCCGTCACCGTGGTCGACAACGAGATAACAGAAGGACACGAATTGGGTTCCGCAGTTCTTGGAAAAGCTCAAGGATTTTACTTGGCAAGTTCTTCAGATGGCAGTACCCACACACTTGCATTGACAGCATTATTTCATGGTGGTGATCATGAAATAGATGACACCGTTAGTTTCTTTGGCATCCACAGAACAGCTACTCCAATTTCTCACATTGCTATTGTTGGTGGAACTGGAAAGTATGAGAATGCAAAAGGGTATGCCACCATTGAAACTCTTCCTCATGTGGATCAGCATACTACTGATGGAGTCGAAACTATTACACATTTTACTGTTTATCCTACTCCCTAGAGGATTTGCATTACGTTATTTATCGAGTTATTCAAGTCGTGTGGGGTTAATTTATCTTCGATTATATGGGTAATCGATATGATGATGATGTAAAATATCGTTATTTCTCTTTTTTAATTAATGTTGCGAGTTCTTAATCATCGTGAGTGCCTCAAAACTTGAATTAGCAAGTTACCATTCCTTTTGCCATGATGTGCCAATGTGGCACTGTAAAATCGGGATACAGCCCGTCAAAATGGTTAGCAACTGAATCAACTTCATATAATTTGGGCAGTTGGTGGAAATTTATGAAGGAATGTAATTTACCACAAAAAATTTAAGTGCTTTACCAGACATGCTTTCTTGGACCTGCTCCTATCTTGTGGTAGCCTGATAAGGCGTCATTTGGCTTGGCGCTGGACATAATATGTAACAGATGCTCGCAAGCAGAAGAAAACAATCTCCCGGACATTTTAACATGCCCAGCAGTAAGTAATATGGGAGGAGAGGGGGTATGCATTTAGGGATGGGTAATAGAGATGGCAGCGAGCGGAAAAGCTCGAGACGATCCTCCCATCCTTGTCTTATCAGGGATTTTTGAGAGACGAGACGGGGTGGGGCGACGGCGAGGGCGTGGATGAAAAAATTCCGTCTACTTATTTTCCAAGTTAGGGACATTTTTTTTTTATATAGGACAATTTAGGAATTGGGCTAATAGGTTTGGACATAAAAAAAAAATTGGACTAAAGTATTCTTAAACAAAATCTGCTGAAAACGCCTCATAATGGACGTCTGGGCGAGGAATTCCCACTCGTTCGAAGGTAGGCATTGAGAGACTAGTTTTCGGGCCAAATTGTCATTTCTAATTGAAAGTTATCTCTTGAAAATTTCTGATATGACGGAAAGGAGCTACTCGACCCATTGCCATTCATAGTAAAGATGATACATTTATTTTATTCGAAAGAAGTAAAATAATAGTTGGTAAATTTGTGTCAATTATTAAAAAATGGTGGCCTATTTACAATCATAATATTTGCCATTATGAAAACTCAAAAAATTAGCTCCTTAGGTTCCTGCATTCCCAAATGGTGCTAGCAGATACAGCCTTAGTACTTGCAGAACCCTCAATTAGGTAAAATCATTCATCTCTTTTTCGTCAAATTAAAAAATGCATGTGTTTTTAAGTAAATATTTGGGACTAGAAATGTTTTATGTTTACAAATGTTTGATCTTTTGTTAATTTTCTTGAGTAATTTTGATTAAATTATGGGTATTTAAATTACAAATTGGTATGATTCATTGATGTTGTTATCGCTTTTCACAGGAAAGAGAAAAGGTTCCCAATGGGTTTTGATGCATTAAGTGTAAAATGTGGTTTTTCTTCCAGAAAACTGCAGAAACTATTTTTGGACTTAGAAAATTTTGAGGTATTCATGATTTTCCGGCTGTTATTTATCCTTTTGTATTGCGAAGAATAATTGCACATTCTGGTTTTGTAGTAAGGCTTTATAATTTATTTTATATGTGAAAACTTGTTGAATATGCATCTGGTAATTTTTCCTAGATTTCGGGCATTTGGGCAATATGTTAGATCAACTGAAGTTAGAAATTCTGTTATACTATTGAATTCCTCTAATAAAGTTAGTGTTCTCCCACATTTTCCCCTTCATTTTTCTGTTTGGTTTCAAATGATATTGGGGTGACGAGGGTACAGATTTGGTGTAAAATCTGGCGGTCAGAGAAGAGTATGGTTGTGCGGATAGTTTTATTATTATTATTATTATTATTATTATTATTATTATACTTTTCTCAGGAAGAAGTGATTAGAGGATGGAGAGCACAGTGGATGCAGCAGGAGATCCAGTCCCAACTTCATGTGTCCTAATGGCAGCAGCGAAGCACATGGGGACTCGATGCCACAATGAGAATGTTGTATTTCTCAAGTGAAAGAAAGATGATCCAAACCCTGAGAAGTGCCTCAATAAAGGCCACCAAGTTACTCACTGCGTGTTTAGCTTGTGAGTAAAAGTTACGAATATGTACGTGATATAAGCAGAAGTCTTTTTGAAAGTTGTAAACTGTCTTGAGTTTGTATGGTTGTCTAATTATGAACTAATAAGAATTGACCTCAAATTGCATTGGTAACAATCTTAGGTTGACGTTTTCTGGATTGGACTTTATTGAGCATCTTGTGGTAGCTACTGAAAATGAGGGTGATGGAGACAGAGATAGAGTTTAAATAGGATTTTAAAATAGAATTTAATTTGAATTATGAGTGGTTAAATTATATTTAATTAATTTTAATATTTTGAGAAAATTCTAGCTTATTGGAAGTTCTTTTAATATTAGCTTAGTTGTTTTATGTAAAGAGGGCTTATTAATTGTAATACGCATCCTTGAATATGTGAATAAATTTTCTCTTTGCCTTAATTTCTTCTTCTTAGATCCCTTTCTCTTTCCTGTTCCCTTTTCAGTTGTTCGTTGTCAATTGTATGTTCCTGCATCACAGGGCTTTTCCTTTTTCACTAAGATGGATCTTGTTCACAGTTAAGGTGTTAATGTGGGACTGATGTCTTTCTGATTTCTTATCCGGTTCAAGTATGCAGAAATATTGGCTAAATGTCACGACTGCCTGGGTTAGTCTTACTGCGCAAATAGCTGATTTAGTTGATGTCTTATTTATTCTCAGTTATAATGCAATCATTTTGATTGAAAAACCTGATTTTGTAGCTTTTCGTATATGCTTTGGCTGCCTTACAAGAGTAGTAATGTATCATTTTGCAGTTACATTTTGTTATTAAATGTTTACTTATTTTCTTATTTGTTTCAGTATTCATGCATTAGTTTGATAATTCACATCTACAAAGTACTCACTTCTATTATGCATTTTGAAAGTCCCCTAAAGTTTCTGATTTCCGAATTGGGCTAGTCATAAGCAAAATGATTACTTGTAAAGTGCTGTCCTCTCTTTGTAACAAAAAGGAAAAACTTAATAATTATGCTACCCGGAAATTGGGTATTATAACTAAATTACTCGCGGCAATATTTGTATTGTAATACATAATTCTTGTGCATTTTATTACAATTTGTGCGCCTTGCAGCTTGACTCGCATTACTGATTAGGGTGCCTTCACAATACATGTAAATGTTTCGTTGCCTAGTGAGATGTGATCTGTTCAATTTGACTATAAATAGTTCTTGAGTGACATTGGTTTACCTCCTAAACAAAAGAAATATGATTAATGGTTTTCTCCTTGAGTTGGGTAACTCTCCTCAATATTTGGACCCTATTTTCACATTCTGAAGTTGTGGACCAAGTTATTAGCTACTAAGTAACATTATTGTGACTTAATATCTGGGAGAAGTCTTTGGTATCTTTTCTGAAAAGTAAATATTAGAATCTGCTTCCCATTGAAATCTTCTCCTGAAGAATTTATATTTGTGATGAAGTTGTGAGGGATGCCGTTTTCAATGGACTTCATGGCTTGTTGATTTCCTGTAACTTGACGAAATTATTTCTGGCCTCTAGATATAAGGTTGAGTTCTCGCATACACATCAATTCTAGTGCTGGCACTTCTACATGTACGAAATACCTGAGTTGTACACTGGATCCTCCAACAAGATTATACACTTTTCAAATATTGTCAAAAATTTAGAAAGTATATACAAATGTTTAATTTATTATCTAAGTAAATTTGAATGCGCATTTTGATCCACAGGTGAAAATTTTAGACTATCGTAGAAACAAAGGAAAAAATTGTTAAATATATATTTTTGTGTTTACCCATTTTGATCCAGGTAATATAGCTTATATACTTGTATTCTTCTTTAAATGTTACAGTTATGTGAAACACTGCTCTCGAATGTCCATTTAAAATGCTTGCATATATATGTTGTCATAGGCGAATACTGAAATATATTGAAATGTTTGCATCACTACGTTAAATACAAAGTACTTGTTGACATATGGTATTAGATAGTACTGGACATATTTTAGCTTCGTTTTCTTTCTCCATACTGTTTAGTGCGATCCATTTACCTTATTAAACATGCCATTAGAAATCTTGCATGATAGTATGTTTATATATAATTGGGTTAATTTTTATTTTTTTTGTCTATGCAGGCTGAGAGATCTCCACCAGAATTGCAGCAAAGAGATGGATGCATATGCTAAATGCCTGTATTACCACACAAATGACTTCGAATTTTGTCGTGAGGAGCAAAAGGAGTTTGAGAAAGTATTCCCCATTTGATTATTTAACTACTATATTGTTCTACTAAACATGTGATCGATCTGCTTCCAAGATTCTTTGTTGATGCCATCTATTATCGAATATCAAGGATTTCAAATCTTCTTTTCTAACTCAACCTCTTTTAGTAGGACTGTAAGTAGTGGAAGTCGTTCAAGTTATAGCGAAGTTTCATCTTAGTCAGCAAACTTTTAATTTTTATCGAAGTAGTCACCGAAATTTGCCTTTTGTTTTAGTTTTAATCACTCATTTGAGTTCTCTTAGATTTTCTAATGGCATGTTAAACTTGGGAAACGACAACTTGATGTTGTATTAACATGAATTTTGTCGCAAGAAGCAAAAAGAGTTAGAAAAAAAAATGCCCCATTTGATTATTTGACCACTAGATTGTTCCGCTTAATGTACTTTGATCCATCTGCTTTCAAGATTCTTTGTTGATGCCATCTATTCTAGAATATTTTTGTAACTATAACCTTTTTTAGTTGGATTGTAAGTAGGGTTGGACATGGTCCGGTTATTTTTGGATATTTAGTAAGTGGAATCGTTGGGTTCAAATTTAATTATGGAACCGTTCGAGTTCAATTCCATTCGGTTTGATTCGGTTCCCGAGTTCCGTACAATAATTAATTTTTTTATATTTACAATAATGCTACATTAATTTGACTATGACATATTCAATCTTAACTCTTACAAAATAACGTAGTCCAATTCGATGATATTTTTTGCACATTTATTTGTCGAGGTCTTTATTGATTTGATTGTTAAAATCACAAGAAGAGGAAGATAGCAAGTTCACAATAATAGAACGGCAGAAACGACACTACAGTAGAATAAGAGATTGGGATAAAATTTAGATCAATTTGATTAAGTTGGATTTGGCTGAAAATTGAAAATGGCAAAATCATATTTCAAATTTGAATTAAATTAATTAGTTAGCAAATTTATTTACAAAAAAATAAAATAATTTGACTTATTTAAGATAAAAAAATTAAAAAATTAGATAGATTTGATTTTTATTCGGTTCTTCACTTAGAATCGAGAGCCGAACAAAATCCGTCAGTTTTCGATTTAGATACTCATTCAAGTATTTAATTTAAATAAAACTGTTCGGTTCGAATCAATTCGGTTCAGGTCCGATTCGGTCCAATTCAATTTGGAAGTGTTGTCCGGCCCTAGTTGTAAGTAGCTCAAGTCGTTCAAGTACTAGACAATTTTCATTTTAGTCTGCAAACTTTTAAATTGTATCAAAGTAGTCACCGATTTTAATTTTATTAGCTCATTTGAATTCCCTTAGTTTTTCTAATGGCATGTTGAACTT
>CAIGRN010165587.1:0-17096 GCA_903798345.1 Fraxinus anomala | reverse complement strand
TTTAATGAGAAAATTGTCAAGTTACCATTTTATCCCTTCTAATTTTATCAAAATTGGTCAAAATCTACTATTCTTAGTCAACTAACGATCAACTGGACGGAAACCATCAATTTGGACCTCCGGTGCATACTTTTGAAACGTTTGAGACCTCCGTGGCACAAAACAAAGGTTTGACAGTATGCAAAAATTGGAACATTTTGGTACCGTGGCTGTAATTTTCCCTATTATAAATAGACAAACTTTTTAGTTTCTTTTTTCTTCAAAATACCCCAAATCTTGTACGTCCACAACAAAACATAACTTTTCGTAAAATGATTTTGATTAGGGCATGTTTGAGCCTTATATTTTTGTATATAATGCATTTTGAAATAGTAGATTGATGAAAAGTGTGTGATTAAAAATGAAAGAAATTTTTTAAAGTTGTGTGTAATATTATTTTATTGAACAATATGTAGTTGAAAAGAAGAGATAGAAAAATATATTTAAAAAAAATGAGAATAAAAAAAGGGTCTTAGTATCCAATATAAAACAAAACCTGACAAATATACGAGATTATGACTTCTTCTTTTTCCTCCTTTTTTTTTCCTTCAAAAAATCCGTTTAAGCTAACTTCCCTTCCCTTCAATAGTACATAACAATAAATAAGACTCAAACCATTGGAATAATGATTGTAGCACCAATGTCAAATAAGAACATGTTTCACGATCATTTTGGTAGAAAAAGAGAGTTTTGAATAATAATTTTTAGATGAATGTGTAATTAAAAAGTATGAAAAAAAATTTGGTATACGTATGAAATATTTAATCGTATAAATATGTGATTGAAAATGATCATGTATCAAACCATAAAATAAATTAAAAAATGTCAAACATGCACTAAGTGTCACTCAGTTATAGACTCAACTAAAAGTAAAATTATGTTATTCATTTAATTGTACATTTCATTTAATGTGTTTGATACCACTTATACTAGTGTTGTAACATCAATTATACTAAATAGCATTATTATAAATTTCTACGTGTTCAAATAAATAAGATTAACTTCAAAGCCCTTGTTAGTTCCACATTATTTTCAAAATGCATTTTTTTCTCAATTATTTTCACCAACATATTATTCAATAAAATAATATTACGTAAATCCAAAAAATTTCCTTATTTTTTAGTTATACATTTTTCATCAAAATACTATTCCAAAATGTATTTTCATTAAAAAAAATTAGGCTCAAACATACGAGTTACTTACAAACACTATCAAACAAATACTTATGGTGCATTTGATTTACTATTTTCAATTTGCAAAACAGTGAAATGTGTTTGTTTTGATATTTCAAAAAATACTTATTTTAAAACAAGGTTTAAACTTATAAAATAAAACTCAAAATGCATTTTTAACGCTTTAAGTGTTTTTAATGAAAATTTTGGAAACAATAAAAACATGTAAAACAAGCATAAAAGTATTTAAATAAATTTTTAAAATTAAAAGTTTTGAAAAATAAAAGTACAAAATTCTACAAATAAAATTTTTAAATTTTTGAAAAATTAATTCTAAATAAAATTGATAAATTCTAAAACATAAAAAAATCAAAATCAAAATCTTGAAAATTATTTATAAAAGTAAAAAAAAAATGAAATTTTAAAATTAAAATTCTAAGAAAATATAAAATAAAAATTTTGAAAAATCTATATATAAATTAATAATACATTAACATAAAATTGTTCTATTTTTTCTGAATAATCAAATTTTATGGAATAAAATATCATAAAGTAATTTTTAAAAGTTTCAAAGCAAACTTGTTTTCTGATTTTGTGTTTTGTGAAATAATTTTTCAAAATGATAAGTAAAACGCATTTTTAGTAATTTTAAAACATGTTCTTAAAATAAAAAATTCAAAATTGAAATATCGAGGTCTAAACTTTTTAATTTTTTTTTTTTTTGAATTACTGTACAGTCAATATTAGACAGATCTGCTCATTGTCAGCCGTACACAATTGTTAAACAAACAAAAACACAAATGGACATATACCTGCAAGTTTAACGTCACATTCATTCGTCACCAATGGTTGAAGAACCAGTTCATTATTTATTCACACAAGAAAACATTCCCAAAACTTTTGACACATTTCGAGCATTAATTTCTTCAAACCACACATATCTGGCCTCCTCCTCAAATTCAGCAGAAGTTGCAGAGAAAATAAATAGAAACAGATTAGAAAATCTCTATATTTTCCCCCACACGCCATTGATTTTGAATTCCAACTCCATACGTGTCTGTCTCCATCTTTATCTCTTGGCATTTCAGCTGTTGCTGTAGTTGCATCTACCCCTTCCAATCCCCAACTACATTCAATTCCAGATCCATCTACTCATCTACATATACTATATACACACACCCTGTTCATAATTGTTTTTACTCAAGAAAACACATTTTCACACACTAAATCCATCACCCCAGTTAACAAAAATGAGCAGTTCAGTGTCCAACTCCGCCGCCGTTTCTGGTGGCGCCACCGGTAGAAATGGACTCCCAGATTACTTTCAAAGTGTGAAGCTTAAGTATGTGAAACTTGGGTACCATTACTTGATGACCCACTTTTTAAAACTCTGTTTAGTCCCTTTAATGGCCATTCTGTTTGTTCAAGCATCACAAATGAACTATGAAGATGCATACAATCTTTATCTCCATCTCCAGTATAATCTTGTTCTCATCATTGTTTTTTGTACTATACTTGTATTCGGATTCACCGTCTACATCCTGACCCGACCCCGACCCGTTTACCTCGTGGATTATGCCTGTTATCGTCCTCCCGATCACCTTCAAGTCGAATTCAATCGGTTCATGGAACACTCCAAACTGACAGGTGATTTTGATGAATCCTCTCTCGAGTTTCAGCGCAAAATCTTGGAACGGTCCGGTCTTGGGGAAGAAACTTATGTGCCGGAGGCAATGCATTATATTCCACCGCGGCCCACCATGGAGGCGGCGCGTGAGGAAGCTAAACAGGTCATGTTTGGCGCACTCGACAATCTTTTCAAATCCACTGGCGTAAAGCCCAAGGACATTGGCATTCTTGTAGTGAATTGTAGCTTGTTCAATCCAACCCCTTCACTTTCTGCAATGATCATCAATAACTATAAATTACGAGGGAATATACGGAGCTTTAACTTAGGTGGAATGGGCTGCAGTGCTGGAGTTATCGCCATTGATCTTGCTAGAGACATGCTTCAAGTTCATAGAAATACATACGCAGTCGTTGTGAGTACTGAAAACATTACGCAGAATTGGTACTTCGGGAACAAGAAGTCAATGTTAATCCCCAATTGCTTGTTCCGGGTAGGTGGAGCAGCAATTTTGCTGTCAAACAAACAATCAGAGAAGAAAAGGGCGAAATTCAAGCTTGTTCATGTTGTAAGAACACACAAAGGAGCAGACGATACAGCCTTCAAATGTGTGTATCAAGAACAAGACGAAAAGGGTAAAACTGGAGTCTCATTATCAAAACATTTGATGGCAATTGCAGGAAATGCGTTAAAAGCAAACATCACAACATTAGGTCCACTTGTTCTTCCAATCAGTGAACAATTTCTCTTTTTTATAACCCTAATTGCACGAAAATTCTTCAATCCCAAAATTAAACCCTACATACCTGATTTCAAACTTGCCTTCGATCATTTCTGCATACACGCTGGCGGGCGGGCAGTGATTGATGAACTGGAGAAGAATTTGCAGCTCGATTCAGTTCACGTGGAGGCTTCTCGAATGACTCTGCACAGATTTGGTAATACTTCATCGAGTTCGATTTGGTATGAATTGGCGTATATTGAGGCAAAACGGAGGATCCGAAGAGGGCATCGGATTTGGCAAATTGCATTTGGAAGTGGGTTCAAGTGTAATAGTGCAGTTTGGCAAGCGATGAGGAACTCGGAGCTTTCTCCATGGAGTCCTTGGCATGATTGCATTGACAAATATCCAGTCCAGATAGCCAACTGAAATTCAGTAAAATTGCTGCTACTTGACTGGTTATTATTAAGGAAGAAAAGAAAGTAGAAAACTTGTTATTGTATGGCACGATTATGCTTAGGTGTGTGGGATATGAACGAGGTTGAACTGAACGATGAATATGATTTTAACTTCTTCTTTTTTTATAGACTATTTGATTCTGTCGAGTCTTGGAACACATTGTGTATTTTCGTTGTTATCAAGGGTTGATCTTGGAAATTATAACAGGATTCTGTGCGTTGTAATGCAAACTCTGCATGATTGTGAACCTATATTTGTATCTAATTGTGCCTATAGTGTTATGCTTTTAATTGCTTGTTTGGGAAAGGTTAAGAATCGTTAAAAAAAGTAGAGATTGAAATAAACAATTAGTCCCTTTTCGATTTGGTTTAAAATCATATTTTTTAAAAAAAAAATTTGATAAAAATTGATGAAATATATGATTAAAAAGTTGATAAAGTTATGGTCCCATGAAATATCTGGTCGAAAATAAGTACGAGAAAAATGAATTTTAAAAAAATGGGGCCATACACGGGCTTAATGTTTAACTATATAATTTGTTTTATGGGAACAATACATAAATCGGGTTTTTAGTAAACACAATTTCAAAATTAAGGATATATGTTTTAAATTTCAAAAATCAAGTTTTCATTAAAATTTATTTATGATTTAATTAATTAATTATATATTTTACTCATAAATATATAAATGTCACATATATATGAAATTTGGTCACAATTCAAAAATTTAAAGGTCACAATTCAAAAATTTTATAGATCACAATTTGTTCATTGATCACAAATCACGAAATGTATGAGTCACACAACTTATTTTATGATCACAAAACATAATATTATACGTCACAAATTAATAAATTTGTAGATAACACAGTATTTATTGATCACCCACCAAATTCCATTCCACCCATGACAACACCAACGACAACACTGCACTCATCACCATCACCATTTTCAACTACCACCACAACGTTGTCGCCCGATCCACCGCCACCATCAAAACCACCTCACCAGCACCCCCACACCAACAAACCAAATCCAAAATCGCCCAAAACCCCACAACCGTCATCACGTTACAGCAGTCGCCGGCTTCACCACTGCCACAACCATAAGCTCTCCGTCCCCACCGCACACCGAAGCACATCACCGCACACAGCACCCAATCTCCGCTCCTACCACCGCACCGCACACCTCCACTACCACATCATTCCGCACCTCCACCACCGAACTATCAATCATCACCACTCAAAAATAAAAAAGGGGAGAAAGATGGATCTGCACCGTGCGGCGATGAGCGAAGCGGATCTGCATCGACGCGATGAGCGCAGTGACATCGCCGACAGAGATAAGAGGCGTCGTCTGTGAAGGTTGGTAGAGAGAGAAGGCAGAGAGAGAGAGAGAGAGAATGGAAATAGTTTCTAGGGTTTGGAATGAAAATTGTAAAATTAATATTTAAATTTAAAAATGAAATATCTGATTTTTGAAAAGTGAAACTTCCTACCTGATTTTTGAAAATTGATCTTGAAAAGTAGGATTTTGTGTAATTTTCCCTTACCTTATTCATAATTTTACAACCACATATTTTATCAATTTTTATTAAAAGTTTTATCAAACAACTCATGAGTAATGAGATGGATATCGTGTGAAATGGGCATTCGAGCATACAAGTAGCAAGTTGGACAAAGATTAAAAAGTTTACTTTTTAAGTTAAAACAAACTTTAATGGATCAAAGTTCAAAATAAGTAACTATTAATTTTGATAAATTATGTTTTTTGTACATTTCTTGTTGACATCCCCTATATGTAGGAAATTTAACTATTAATTGGAAAAACAGTTAAAATTAATGTACAAAAATTTGTTAACTTACATAATGTGAAACTTGATGTACATGTAGCATGATTGAATTTTGATACTAATAAGTAATATATTTATTTATTATTTATTTATTTATTCTACCACGATGTTAAAAAGTTGATCTTGGACTCATAACATAGCATATAAATGTCGTATGAATAAGACTACTTGTACACCAAAATGTCTATACTTTGGTTGACAATTTTTATGTGTCAAAAATCTAACTATTGATAAAAAAACGTGTTTTTAAAATCAATGTGTCCAAATCTGTCAACACACGTGAGTGTAAACCTAAATGCACATATAGCATGGCTCATGTACACACACATTTATTATACAATATAAATATGTGTGTGCGCGCGTGCGTGCATGTGTGTATTTATTAGGCAGGGAGGAGTGGGCCGACGGGGGTTGAACGCGGGGTTGGTGGTGGGTGGAGACTGGGGGTTAGAGAATTAAGATTTATTACATGTATTTAATGTTTTGTGAACGTCCAATTTTTTTTATTTCTCTATGATGTATTGGAATGAAAAATAGTTTGTGAACAAATGAAACTTGACTAAAAAACGTAATTGTTTGGATTAAATTATACGTTCCCTTGCAATCCAGTTGCTCTATATCTTAACTGTATGTAGACCCAACGAACTTGATCGAATCAGAAAAATGGACAATATGTTGTCCCCTTGTCAACTCAACTTCTCCTTCGCGTAGGAGTGTACCTATTCAATCCAAGTAAATTCCTTTTTAAAGTGACTACAAGTTTTTTCTTCCTATGATCGTAGTTCACCCTTCCATTATTTGTTTTATTGAGATAGGAGATTGATAAGCTCACCAACCAATCTTTCTTTCTATCTAGAATTCTTGATTTTTGGTGCCAGTGGAGCAAATGAAGCGGGGACGTTATAGGTCGTTGGGCGACCGAAAGGTTTCCACGAGTAAATTTTGGGAGGATCATCATAGACATTTTTACTTGAGGAAGAGGCTTCACCACCCCATGGGGTTATACAAAAATTTCCCAAAATCTTGATATCTAAGCCGTTTCTTTGGGTGGAATCAGTTTTCAATTTCTGGTTATGGTACGGACAAAGCCCCATAGGGTGGAACAGGAAATTGTGTGTTCTAAAACGGTAAAGTTAAATCGCAGTGGATTTAAAGTCTAATATGAAGAAAAAGAAACTAACACTCACTAGTTTTATTAAAAAGGCACGAGATTCAACATTTTGAGGCAAAAATACATGATCCCAAAGCAATGTGTAACATTTTACATAAGAAATCCATTAAGAAACACAGGCAGAAACCTTTTAATATGAAACAAAAAGGACAAAATACCTGTACTAAAGAAGTAAATGATGAACAGAAATCATCAAATAAATTGTCCTCAAAGTGAAAACATAACAAAATTCACTCACAAGTCACATCAATAATATTCTGTGTCAAAAACCAATGTACCAGATTTCTGAAACTTCTTAGAATAGAATTGCTATGAGGCATACTAATATGAACACCAATACCACTGCACCAATCCAACAAGCCCAAGTCCTCGCGTTCTTCATCCGTTTAGCACGATCAAGTTCTTTCGTCCCTCCACTGATATACGATCCCGCATTCACCACATTCTGCTCGATATTATTCATCTGTTCACCCTGTGTCTCGACCAACACGGCCATGTCAAGAAACATTTGGTGGAGCTCAACCAAACTTCTCTGTATTTCCTTCACAGATTCATTCCTTTCTTGATTTTCCATCACTAAATCTTCTTTGCCCTCGAAAATTTGCAAAGGTTCGCCCCCTGAAAGCATCTTTTCGATCATTTCCTCACTCGGTTTCTCCCCGGTTAAAGTATAATATTTCCTCCTAAGCCCTTCTTTGTGCTCACTAACAATCTGTTCCCTAAGGGACTGAAAATCATTCATCAGATCTTTCAATTTAACTCTAAGACCATGAGTCACCGAAATTCTTGTCCGATCAACAGGACTTCCTTCTTTATATGTGGATACACTACGATTAACCACATTGGATTTATCGAGCAGTTCCAATCTTGTTTTGATGATTCTCGCCTTTCTAAGAAGAGTGACCATGTCAGAATTAGTCCGGTCCCTCAGAGATCGAAGAATTTTATAACTTTGTGCGGATTTCATCTCTTCATTGAGATCTTGAAGGTTGAGAAGCAGATTGGTGATCTCTTCCATGTCAGCCTTGATTGCATACACCTCTTCAAAGAACTTCGAGAGATTCATTTCATCCATTGGGTCGAGTTTCCCCATTTCGATATCGTCTACTCCTGCTTCAAGGTCCTTCATGGCCTGTTTCTTGAGATCAACATAACTTAAGAATGATTTTGTCATTAAATCATTCATTTTCGTACCGATTCTGAGAAAAACCCACAAAAGAAAAACGCTCAATTTCTAATGAGATAACAAAAAACTCGTGAAAGAACAGATAAATCTACATTTTCTAATAAATAAAACAACTCATGAAAGATGAAAATACCCAAGATCTTGGTAACAATATAACAAATTCAACAGAAAATTGTGAAGAAATCATTAGATTGTCCAATTTTATACCTATTATACAATTTCCCGAAATGAGTAAGAAAATTCAGACCAAGATTGCATAGCAAACATACCACAGATTAAAATCAAAGTATAGTTGGGCTCTGGTGATTCTTGAACTCTGTTTTATTGAATATTCCAGTATCTTCAAGTAAGAATCTGTACAAAAAGAACAAATAATTTCAACATAATTCAGAAAATAGAAAATTCAAAATTCAAAGAAGATTAAAAGATATAGACTACATATAATATATGATTCGTGTCTAAGAACATGTATAAATTAAAAACAAAATTCTGATGAAAATAAAAAAAGACGGAAAGAAGAATTAGAAGTGGACCTTGAAGAATTTTGGGGAATTTCAGAGTGAATGAGGACGAATGTACCAAGAATTGAAGAAAAAGATTAAAGAGGTTTTTTCCACCTCTGCGGGGGTGGGGTGTGGGTGTGGGTAGCGCTCCGGTGAATAGTTTTGGATTTCAAATTTAAACGTGAGGAGTAAAGGGTTTTCTAATATAGCCGTTGGAATAAAGGGGGCAAATTGATTAATGATAGGACAAATTGCAAATGGTGTCTCTAACCTTTGAAGGTTTTAATTATGGGGTCCCAAATCTTTGATTCCTAGCACTCAGAGTCCAAAACCTTTCAAATGTCTGCATCAATGGTCCTTTTTGGAAAACGTCAAATTGATCGTTAGAAGTTCGAATTCTGAATAAAATAACTATTTTGAACCTTAGCCCTTATTTGAGTCCCATTTTTATGAAAAAAAAAAAAATACATTTTTGAATAGTGTTTTGATTTCATTTCAACAACATATTTTTCAATAAAATATTATTATACACAAATTCAATATTTTTTCTTATTTTTTTAACTACACATTTTCCATCAATATACTATTCGAAAATGTACTTTTTATTTATTAGTTTGATTTAAACAAATAAATAAATAAAAAATAAAAGTGAAACAAAAAGAAACAATAAAGAATAAAAATTGAAACACCCAATCCTATAGCGTGCTAATGAAACTAGTGGAAAATTCTGTGATTATTGAAGAAAATACCACTTTCCTTTGAGCCATCGATTCATCCCATCTATTATCCACCCCCTCAACCATTTTCTCTCCGCTCATGCAATTAAGCTTATGTTTGGCCTTCATTTTTTCAAAATCACATTTTTAACCACACATTTTCTTATAAAATAATATTATATAATGACGAAATTTTTTCCCCACAACCAGAAAATGGTCATTTTACTTAAACTTTGATCTTTTAACATCAATATGACTTTTTCCGTCTAAAAAGATCTTTGGTACATATGTTTCAATTTTTTTTTTTTTTTTTTAACAACCAGTATAAATGGAGACCCTGACAAACCAATATTTCAAAATCAACTTTCTTATATCATGAAATCTCACGTTTTACGTTCAAAAAGGGGGTCTTGGTGCACACATTTCAAAGATATAGAACTTCAAGTGCTAAAAATTAAAGGCTCGGGATCTGAAATGCAATTCCCTTATTTGTTTTGAATCAAATTATGGAAAAATGGTCATTTTACTTAAATTTTGATCTTTTAACGTTAATATGACGTTTTCCGTCAAAATGGATCTTTGGTGCATAAGCTTAAAAGGTTTGGAACTTTGAGGACTAAAAATCAAAAGTTTAGGACCCCATTATCACAACCTTCAAAGATTCTTGACCCCAAGTACAATTTACCGTACTTGATATGGCCGTTACAATGTCTTATTTGCCCCCACGTGACAAATGATTTTCAATTATTGAGGACATTTTTGACATTGGTTTAATCACGACTTTTTTTGTACTAGGGTGATTATACGTCACCATTTTTATTTTTATTTTTTTATAAATACGACATTTTAATTACATTAAAATTTATTAACTTTTATTCATTGTCACATTTATATTTTTAATTTTTTTTCTTCGATCATATTCTTATTTTTTACATTTTATTTATGAAAAAATCTTGTTCTTGATCATGATTTTTGTCAAAAAATATTGTCATTGCACTATTAAAATGATGAGGGTTAGATATTTTAATCACATTTCTGCATTGTTATTTGTTTCGCTTAATAAAAAAATACAATATACAAATGAGTTATTTTACCCTATCTTAAATTTTTTTGAAGAGAAGCCATAATAAAAATAATAATAATAATTAAAAAAAAACAATTTCTGTTAATTTATCAATACGAATGAAATAAAAAAAAATTGAGATATAAATGTGACAATGTGTAGAAATTATGAAAAAAATATTTTAATGTGCTATTAAAATGAGAGTTAGATATTTTAATCACATTTCAGCATTGTTATTTGTTTTGCTTATTTGAAAATACAATGAACAAATGAGTTTTTTTCTCTATCTTTATTTTTTAATGAGAAGTCATAATCATGAAGAATTTATGTAAATTCAAGATTATTCTCAAAATTAGTAGACTAAACTTATTTTAATTTTAACCAACAAAAATTATTATTTTATAACTTATTTACTTATAATAAACTTGCATGCAAGCATATTTCAAGCCAAGACCACACACAAGTTTGGCTAAGCTTAAAATGTTTACCTGTAAGTGAATTAGCAAGTGTTAAACAGTCTAGCTGCACAATCAAGATAACGGTGTACAATTCATACTTGTTTTTAACTCCGTATTCAGGTTTGTTTTATGTAAATACAAATAGTTAACCACGAATCTTTAACACTGCTACTGAGTTTCAATTTCGTTTTCGTTTCCCTCTCCCCACCTCCTCCCTTCAATCTTCATTTCGAATTGGTCGGTACCAGCAGAACGTCAGTCTGCTCGGGGGCTGTTGCCGTTACTGGCAGATGCTTTTTTCCGACCGTATTTCTGTTATAAAACAAAGAAAAAATTGTAACCAATAAGAAACCCCAAAAGCAGATTAACAAGACAAGCTGCCTCAACAACTACAGCTACAGCACTCGCCATTTGTAGGAACAACATTGTTTATATAAGATATGGCGCATATTTCTTGAGCTCACCTGCTTTCCAAGATTGATTGGGATATATTTGTATTTGATCATATGCATGATTTGGCGCTTCATCGTAAGTGTAAAAAGAACAATCCAATAGCACAACAATATGGGCCAAAAGACGGGAACATCGAACATGGAAAAGAAGGTCATCAAAAATGCTACACAGAAAGCCTTTGTGATGGCATACCTGGAACCACATAAACGAGAAACATAATTACAATAATGTTTCTTAATTTGTCAGGACGGTATCTTTGGGCTTTCGTGAATGTGTCTATACATACAAAGAAGCAGGGTGTATGGAAATATTGACATGATAAGAGAGACAGTAATACGGCAAGTTTTGCCATTTTAAAGCACCAAAAAGCAATTAAACCAAAGATTTAATTGGTGGAAACTAATAACTAGTGCATTTACTAGTTTACACCAAAAATAGTTAAAGCAAAGGGGCTCATAATTTTAACCAACAATGTGTCCCATCAGAGTGGCGTGAAACATCAACCGAAATATTTAGCTCCCTAACCAATCCTAAAACACGGTGAAGTAAAATAATAATAGCAGTAAAACAAAGACCACATCAGCCATGTTCTTTTTGACAAGCAAAAAATACAGTCTCACGTAAACATGAAAGGTATTAAGTGATAAGAATGATAGGCGTATGAGGAAAGGCTTAGACAACTCAGCATGACAAAATTTTAAATACTAATACGGGATAGAGATGATTAAAACATGATAGAGATGAAAAAAAAAGAAAAAGAAGAAGAAGCTGATATCGAATATTTGACCATCAAGAAAATAGATACTGAGACAATTTACCACATTGCAGAACTTGCAATTAACAGGATTTGACCCTGCTAGGCTGCTACAGTGGTATCATAAGAGGAGAGCAATGGCATTTGATATCCTAGTAGAAGACAAGCCCTTAATGAAAAGGTTTAGGGACTATTCAAAATCTTTTCTTATTACAATGTTCATTTTTCAGTATCAACCAACAATGCAAAATATACAGAGGGTACTGAACACATAGCACCTCATTACTTATTACAATGTTCATTTTTAAGTGTCAATCACAATGCAAAACATGCATAGGGTACTGAACACACAGCACCCCATTCAATCTGAATTAGACTTTCTTTATTTCCAAAAAAGATAAGAACTTCAACCACTGCTTTAATGTGCAAGGGGTGCAAGCTGCAGTCTTATCAATATTTCCTAGGTTGAAGAGTTGAAATTTGGTGTAGAATTTTAAGAAGCCTTGCCACAAATATGCAAAATTATATATTGTGCGCATAACATAAATTTAAGCATCAAATCATCGTGCACCTGACCTGATACATGAAATCAAGGATTGTACTCTATTTAACAGAAGACAATAACCTACGCAAGAAAAAAACATAGGTATGCAAGTTGATAAAGGAGGAACTCTTTATCAAAAGGAAGTTAAAAGAACACCATTAAGAATGTGGATCATTCAAGAATCGATGTCCCATCAGACCATAAATATCCTTCAGCAATCATGAAGTCATCAAAACGTAACAGTTCCAATATTCTATTAAAAATTTCCAACCATCACATATGTTACAAGGATGCAGTCCAATTAAGATCAGATAGATTGATTTCTCATGCCATATCGTCATACTCATCGTATTTCAGTTATCAAAGCAGGAAACTGTAACTAAAAGTGACTCAAGTAATCAGAAATTCAATCACAGCTCTGTACACCTTCCAGTATACCTGTACCTAGGGAAGCCAATAACCATTCTCCCAATATGCCTTATCTCACATACTCATCATATTTCAGTTACCAAAGCAGGAAACTGTAACTAGAAGTGACTCTTGTATTCAGAAATTCAATCTCACCTCTCTATAACTTCCTCTATACCTGTACCTAGGGGAGCCAATAAACGTTCTCCCATTAACCAAAATAAAATGAGAAATAGCAGAGCAACAGTTATGGGCAGGAGGAACCAAACAAGAAACATTGGTAAAAATCAATAAACTTGAAGGAACAGAGTGTTCCACAACTGATCAGGACATTAAAATCAAAATAATCGAGGAATCCAAACTCGCAATGGCAAGATAACGAGCATCAGTTTCAAGAATTTTAAAAATAGTACCAGAATTTGAACTCCGGAAGGCGACGAATGAAAGGCTTGAATTCATCCGAATCCTTTGTTGGCAGCATAGGTCCATCGGAATGTTCCAGCTCGGGGTCAACAAGAGGCGACAGAAACCCAATAAGCAAATTCAGAATATAAATACCCAAACCATAAGAAACAATGTAGAACCCTTGAACATAGTAAACCCGCAGAGCATAAACAAATACTAAAACAAAGGTTCCAATCCATCGGTAGAGAGCGTGTGGGGTAGATTTATCTAGATAATGCTGGAAAAGCTTTGATGCTTCATGCCTCCGTTGGTTCATTGCCGCTGCTGCAGTTGAGGCACCATCATCTCCAACACCTTCCATGAAAAATCAACTTAAGAATCCTACAAATTGGACAAAATGGTTGGATCAGGAGAAATGTCTATTAACGAAAGGACCGAAACCCGTGCATGAACTCACGAAAGATACAATATCACATGCTTCATCAGTAGGGGGCAAAACTCCCGAACCGAACCGAGCGGTTCTTCTTAAGTTAAATACCCGAACGAGTATCTGAATCGATAACCGACGGGTTCGGTTCTCAATTCTAGATCAAGAACCAAAGAATCGAATCTTCCTTATTTTTGTAATGTTTTTTATCTTAAATAAGTTAAATTATTTTATTTTTAAGAAAATAAATTTGCTAACTACTTTATTTAATCCAAACCCAAAATATGATTTTACTATTTCTAATTTCCAGTCAAGCCCAACTTAATCAAATTGACCTAAATTTTACCTGAATCTCTTATTCTATCGTAGCGTCGTTTGTGCCATTCTATTATTGTGAACTCGCTATCTTTTCCTTAGAGAACTCAACAAAGAGAGATGTAAAAAATATCACGAGATTGGACTACGTTATTTTGTAAAAGTTAAGATTGAACATGTCATAGTCGAATTAATGTAGCGTTGTTGTAATATAAAAAAAATTAATTATTGTAAGGAACCGAACAGAACCGAACCGAACTAAACCGAATGGAACCGAACCCGAACGGTTCCATTTACTAAATACCCGAAAATTCGGATTTGGTTCGGTTCTCGGACCATGTCCAGCCCTATTCATCAGGCAGCCAGAAAAAATCCAGATAGAGAAAGTAAAGGTGTAGGGGATGTGGAATAGTTTCTTCTTTCAACAAGTAGGCATTGGGGAAAATCACAAAGTAAAATTTAATTTTCTTATCTCCCCTCTAAAAATCCCATAAAGCAGTACTATACACATCGACCCAGGAAGTAAAAAAGGAAGGGAAACTTTGAATCCATTCGTTCAGGTTGTAGAAAACATATTCCTTGCAAATGCCAGAATTTTCACCCCATTTCAAATCCAAGTTTAAATAGCTTGCAACACACCTCAAAAATCCAATGGCCAGTGCAATAAAATCTATCAACTCAAAACCTATAGGGTATAGCTTAACATGTGCTCAATAAAACTCATAGTTAATCGACACTTCTCATCACCAAGGAAAATGCAGCAGATTAAACGAAAAAAAAAACTTAAGTTCCAGATAAACTTCGCATCAAACAAAAGTTTTGACTATAAAGTTCAACTCTTCTGCTATGCTTGAGCTGAGTTTCTAATCAACAACCAAAAATACTTAATATACGTCTTAACTATTCCTTTTAACCATTTTTTCTTAAAAATAAATACAAAAAGACGGCCATATCTCTAATTAAACACAAAAAAAAACCCTAACATAAAAATAAACCGACAATCATAAACAGATCTTAGAATGTCCGATCCTCATGTTAAAACCTACAGTCTTCAGTAAACATATACATATTGGCGCATTTCAAATGAGAAATCTCCAAAATCTAATAGAAAAAATGTTAGGTAAATAGGTTTTACCTCCGGCGAGAACACAACACGTAAGGAAATGATTTCCCGGGGGTGTGGAGGCTAAAATCTGTTAGCACCGATTCGGGTTGAAATCTATGCGGAATTTGAGTAAAATTATAGTTCGATTAATTGCATATAGATTTATTTATAGTTTGTTCATTTTCAATGTCAATATACTTCCAAATCACTCGTTTTGCCCGTACCGGGAAAGGGTCTGTCTGGCTCTAATTTTGAGAAAATTGCATTACTGGTCTCTCATATATTGTTTCGATGGCAAATTTGGCTTCATTCTTTAAGAAAGAACAAACTGATCTTAACTTTTCATTACAATTGTACAATTAATGTTACGGATACAAGTCAAATTCTGGTCAAACAGTAGGTAATCCTCGCATATCTAACTTTATGATGTGAAAAAGTTCTGGCGACGAGCCCACGATAATTTATTAAAAATTTGAACAATTTCCATGAGGATTCGTTCTACAATAATATCAAAATAGAAGGCCAACTATCTATTTTAATTGTAAGCCGCAGACAAATAATGCAATTTTCTCTAACATTTTGATAGCACGAATTAAATTGGGAAGTTCTCACTCACTGTCCCCATAAATTACAACTTGTAGCATATGGGTCCCATATATATTTTTTGTTGCATTTAGGTCCCCAAGTTATTTATTTTTTTTTTTTAATGAAAGTAATGACAAATGAACGAAACCATTCTATTTTGTGCGATGGACTTAGAACGCATACAACACACATTATAGTATCTGGGTTCTTAAAAATTATGGAAATATTTTTTTACGGATTAAGCTTTCAATAAAAATAATATACTGAATATTATAGTATTATGAGATAATTTTATTTAGTACAAAAAAAATAGTATGAATATTATATCGAGCATGTTTGATTTAGATTTTTAAAAAAATGGATTTCGTAAAAAGTGATTATTGTAAGGTGTAAGGATACGTGATTAAAAAGTAGAAAGAATTATAGCTTGACATGTAAAATTATTTTATTTAAATAATATGTTGTTTAAAATAAATTTGAAAAAAAAATGTATTTTAAAAAATACGTAACAAATGAGTCAGGCAATTTTAATTTTACCAAATGGTTATTCTTGATGAACAAGGTCATAAATTTAAAATTTAACTTCCTTTTTAACCACACATTTTTCAAAAATCACTATTTTAAAATACACTTTTTCTAAAAAATTGATTTTAATGGAGCCCAAATAAGGGCTAAATATATTTTGGAACTTTACTTTTTTCTAGTTTTAATTAACAAAAATTATTTTCAAGAAATGAGTATTTCTTACTATAAAATAAATTACAGAGAGAGAGCGAGCACATATATCATATATGGCTCCATCCCCTTAAAACTCTGAAGAGCCACAGCTTCAGCGGCTTGAACTGAATAATAAAAAGCTTTGATTTCTGCCTCCTTTCTTTCCGCACTTATGCTTTCTAGTTCTCATACTTATTTTAAATTGTATGTTCAAACAAAATGTAATTAAATTCAAAATTGTTTCGTACTTTTTTAATATCACATTCTTAAAAAAATAAAATTACTATTCAAAAAATATATGTATATTTTTAAATAATTTCAAAAAAATTATTATTCAAAATATAGTTATATTTTAAAAAATGTCCAATTCTATGGGTGTCAATTGAAAAATGTCATTTTCTTATAATTCTTGCAAAA
>CAIGRN010165559.1:0-14376 GCA_903798345.1 Fraxinus anomala | reverse complement strand
AAAATAATTACAAAAAATAAAAAAAAATAATACAAAAAAATAAAAATAAAATTAAACGGGGCGGTAAACGGGGCAAATCTTCGCCCCGCCCCCGCCCCGCCCCGCCTAATGTGGGGCGGGGCACGGGGCAGGGTGGGAGATTGTCTCTGCGGGGTGGGGCGGGGTGGGGATGCCCCGCCCCGAACCCGCCCCACTGCCATCCCTAGCTAGAATAGCTTCAGAGAATAGGTTATTTTGTGACATTTTGCTCAGCTCGCAATAGTGATGGCGATGGGCGAGCCAAGCTGACTCGGCCCATGAGCTCAATTTTATTTTATTTTTTTAAGAGATCAAAGGGTCAATTTTTATTTTTATTTTTTTAAAAAAAGTCGTCCGAGCAGCCTATGGGTCGAGCCTCGACGAACTACTCGGCCCTTTTGCCACCTCTAACATGCCATATTGTGGCCTACTACGTAGGCAGATATATAACAATAGTTCCTCAAGTACAATGTTTTGATTATTTATACGAGGCATTAGACTTTGAAGATAGTAAAATTTGAGAATTATATATTCGGATATTATTGTCGAGGCCTTTTGTTGAGGCGTGTTCTTTTAATGAAGTGGAGAAGCTTTTACTCACCATGGAAATGAGGCTACGAAGTAGTTGACATGACATGATAATAGTCCCCAAGTCCAAACATATATGTTTATATAAAGCATTGGACTTTGAGGATGATATTATAGATGAAGAGGCGAGGTTTTATCCTTTCAACGTGGCCTTAGGACATGTCTATTCAACAATCCTATTTTAGAGTTGCCCTGGTAAGATCTAGAAAAGATAAGGTGAGGCCTTGGTGCAAGCAAAACCTTGTAGAAGAGACAAGGCCTTATTGCTGGCGAAGTCTTGTAGAGAAGGCAATGCCTTACTGCAAGCGAAGCCTTGTAGATGAGGCTAAATCTTGTTGTAGGCAAAGCCTTATAGAGGGCTTTTGCTGGTTGATACCGGGACAAGTAGCACAGTTCCTTATAGAGTAGGTGATATCAGATTTGTTTATGGTGGGATGGGGGAGTGGGTGGTGTCGCGATAGGGATGGAGATGGGTGACGGTGTTAGGGTTGGTGGGTGGGTGGGTGGAAAAAAAGATCTACATTTTTTCTTTAATTTTTTTTGTAAATTTTGTTGTTTATCTTTTGTTATTTTAATTGTTTTAAGTGAACAAATGTTAAAGAAAAACACTTTACCGTGCATTAACTTTGTTAAATAAAGGTCAAAACTGTGACTTTTAGCCAATTGATAGATTTTTGAATGGAAATTATAAGTCATTTCGGCATACATATATTAAAAGGTTTGGGATGGGGTGCTAAAATTAGGACATTTTTGAGAGGTTTTGAACCTCTGCTACAAATTTTACTAATCTTATATTAAATTTATAAAATTATTAAATAATTTGTTTTCCAAATATGATTAACAAATCGAGATGAACAAATGTTTTAAAATTATTTAATAAAGCTAGTTGAATTGTTTTAATATCGTTATAATATTGTTATAAGATTTATGCAATTATTAAGTATATATTTTTTCAAATACAATTGACAAATAATTAACAAATCAACATAAATAAATATTTCATAATTATTTAATAAAACTAGTTGAAATTTCATTAAATGTTTTACATTGCTTGATTTAGTAGCATTTTGTTTAATTTTTGTATTTTTTTTTTAATATTCTTTACCTTTATACTACACTATTAGAAAATTGAAGCAATATTATCTCATTATTACATATGCAAAAAAGTTGACAGCAAAGGTTTAAATCTTATATTCTTTTTAGTTCATATTTTTATTAAAATATTATATCAATTTTAGTTAATCCATTAAATGAGAAATAAATATTCACAAAAAAATTATTAAGATTAAATAACTTTGTACAAAAAGATTAAAAAAAAACCCTTTTCAAATTAAAAAATATATATTATTTTTGTTTAAATTAAATTTAAAAATCAAATCAGAAAGCAAATATAATCATATATATATATACAACATAAGATAAAAGGAGATTCTTGAAATTTACCGTAAACTTCAAAGGATGTTCTTGAAATTTACTCTAATTAGTAATTTTAACTATAGAGAGTCTATTGGACGTAAAATGAGGAACTATATATACATTATTTTAGATCAAAATTAAATAAGTAAACTATTTATTGTGACGGTAAGTTAACAAGTAATTTCAAATTAAGTGTTTCTACTTCAAAAGAAAATAAAAATAGCAAGAGATGCTCTCTATTGTGTGCAGTTGCTATCTAGATTAATCTCATCCAAAAAATTTAACAAAATCTCAGAACAACATCTATACGATCGTTCGGCGAACCAAAAAACTGAACGTTCAGATAAAGACGATTACCATTCTATATACGTTAATTATAGACAATATATCTTAAAAACAAATTCATACACTATCCAAAAATAAAGGGAGTACAAGAGAATACTTAACGTTGCAAATAGTACAGCCATCCAGTTCAAAACATTAGTCGTTTCTCTCGTCTCCCCATCTACAACAAAAGTAAATTCTCCTTGCTATTTTCAGCTCGCCAGTCCATGTGCGTTTCGTTAGTTACATTTCACGAGTTTCCCATCAGGGATAATACCATTCGAACAATTATTGATTTCCTCAACGGATATCTGTGTCTCAAGCTGAGCATCACTTGTGGAGGTTTTTGAATTTGTAAGAGGATTGTCATCATTGGCTGTGGTAACATGGTCAAGACACTTTCCATTTTCATGGCTAAGAGATTCTTCAACAGTCCAAATGTTAATGTCGGATGGATCATTGGAGCAATCGGGTACATTGGCACAAGATTCAATAGCAGCAGGTTCATTGAGATTCTGGATTTCGACCTCTGAGGAAATGGGAACATCAGGTGCAGGAGCTACACCACCAATATCATCATTAGGCTCTTACATATTTTGATGCTCAGTTCGAGCTTCAGTCAACTCCTTATCTTAAAAGGAGAAGGAACTAAGAACAATGAAATGCAAATAATTTGAACTCTAAATGCACGTTTGGAAACAAGAATTAGATAGCATTGCGTTATAATTATATTAAAAAAAAAAAACCAAAATCTCGTTCATTATATCATTCAATTGTGTTCTATAATGCTTATCAAACATGTAATGCACGTAAATATATGCAAAATACCTGCAGCAGTCCTTTGCCATTCAGCGACCTGATGCTTCGGTAGAGGCTTCTGTAACATATCAGTCCCTGGGAACACCAACATACTCATGGTCCTCATCTCTCGTCTCTTTGATTCTTCTAAGGGTGCAAAGTGAAAATTTTTTGTCCATGTTTCGTTTAGTTCAGATATTGCAGGTATTACCATTTTCTCAACGTTCAGATCACGCAGAACCTGATGAGAAGTTTGGAACACAATGAGGCATAAAACTGCTTGAAACAACTAAAGGCCAGATGCAAACCAGAACTAGAATTCAATTATCATTCCCAAAATAACACATCAGGACAGCCATAAAAGGATGCCATATGAAAGTATCTTAATAGACTCACCTCATTCCACAGGACACCCCCTCTCCCCACCAAAAAAAAAAAAAAAACACTAAAGTAAGTAAAATAAATTTGGGGTTGGCTACGTGAATTCGTTTTTGCAACTCATTCAATTCACTGCTATACAAAAAGCCCATGTTTGGCTAATATTTATAAATTGTTAATGTTCAGTCAAACCACTTTTTATCTATGCATGGGACCCACAAGCACAACCCACTTATTTCTATCTATTTATTATTTAAACCTTTTATTATAAACACTTCCCAAACAAGTTTAAAGATTCAAAGCAACTAGAATCTTAACAACAAAAAAAGGCCGTTTTAATAATGAGAACACGTCACTCTTATGAACACGAGTCTCATTATATTATAGAAAACATGTCCCAACAAGCTAAGGTTTCCTTCACTAATTTATCACCATTCAGTGGTATCTCCACTAATTCTTGTTTCTTAAGTCATTCTAGTACGACAAAATATCAATTGTACAATCCTTGCTTCCATTACATTCATCTTATGAACATCATTTTTAAACGAATAATGGTTATGAGCAAAACACTCTTTTGCTGTTGATTATAGATAAGCCTACAATATGCTTCAATTCCTACTCCAGCATCACAATATAGGCAAAAAACTCAGCAGCTTATTGATGAAGATGGTATCAAAATAAAACCCCAAGACAGGTACCATAGATACCATGCATCAATCAGAAAGTGTTAAAAAATATACCGTTTCAATTGCAGTTAGAAGCCGTCTGCACAATCCTTGACGCCTATAAGTATATCGCGTTCCAATGAAGGGCATCTCTGCTAACTGACTCCCATGGATTCTATTTTCAGACATCATAAAATTCCAATCGCTAAAATCACTGTGTTTCAATTCAACTTACCAACAATCATGTGTAAGAGATAAGGAACCAGATTAAAAATTTGCATCCTAACGGTAGCACAAAACTGAACTCACAAAATTTTGAGTGTCGTGAAATGAAAAGAACTCAATGTTTGACTGTATGTTCTCAAATTAATTTTATGTAGACTTAAATAATCTTCTATCTCATATAATTGTCGCCAAATGTACAAGTATTGAACGACTATTTTCAGAATTCAGAAACTGTATTATTAAAGATTGTACTTTAGATAGATAATATTGGGAAGGATAAACAGTTCCCCAACTGATATGACTAAGGTTGAATAAACCTTGAATGTAATATTGCCTTCCAAATCCTCCTAAGCCAGACATGTCTCCCACAGTGCCCAGATGCTCGTGGCTTTTAATTCTGCCATCTAAACCTTTCGTATACTAGAGTCTTATTTTCTACATCTTCATTTCCTAGATGGCTACAAACAATTTTTCAGTGTTTCTTTAACTTTATGATCTCATTTGACATAGTAATTAGAAGAGTAAATGACATTTTATATTATATACATAAAAAAGCATGTAAGATCTCTTTCTTAGTTTGGGAAGAATCCACGAGAGATGAATCATCTTAGGAATGTATCAAGAGAGAATATAACTTTATTGTGGGGCTGATAAATGGGGAGAATCTTCGTAGGTGGTCAAACAATTAAATTTGATCGGTTCTTCTTCTTTTTATTAAGGCAGAGACCTAAGCTAAGATTTTTCGTATCATCAAATGAATAGCAACCCATGATTCTAATTTATTAGCACTCCTGTCCTTGTTCACTTTATCTCATATCCTTTGCAATGAATAGATGTGTCTTGACTTGAATAATTCAAAAATCAGTATCTTAACTCTTCTACCTGAAAAATAATTAAGGTCAGAAAACGTGTGCTAATCACCAAATAATTGGCAAGAAATTTATTAGAAAAGGCCAAGGCATTACGACTGAGAAAGGAAACCATTAACTAAGTTTCCACCCTTTTGTTTTCAAAACATGCTTGGTCAACATATTTACATTTTGATAACTAAAAGAAATAGAAATTATAATAAGCTCCTGTTTGGTTTAGATAAAAATCAGATTTTTAATAGATTTTGATAAAAGTTGATGTAATGTGTGTTTGAAAAATTGTGGGTCCCAAGAAATGTGTTATTAAAATTTAATTGTTGACTTTGACTTAGAATTTAATCAACTTTTTAGCTGAACCAAACAGGGGCTAAGTAAGAAAATAAATTATGAAGCAGACACATAAATTGCACTATCTAATAAAGAATAATGTCAAATGTTTCATCTGTCTCGGCAAATGAAGTATTAGTAGATACTCTTCAGGCAATATAGGCATAAAGATCAATTATAGATAACCTTATAGAAGCTGCTGCAACAAGCTCGTCATCCTTCTCCAAAATAATGGTGTAGAAGCCTCCAAAGTTCAGCCGTCTAATGTTTGACCTGAAAACAACATGTAGCACATATGAAAGATCTGTTTCACTTGGTCTGCAATAAAAAATACATATATTTAGATTGTTTTAAATGAAATTCATACGTATAGATTACTCTTTTTTCCTCAGAAAATATAACAAATACAATTTTCAAAGTTGTTAAGCATATATGACACTTTTATCCCTCTGCATAACAAGAAATCCTCTCCTCTCCTCTCCTCTCTCACTCTCTCCAAGCTTCCCACTCCATCAAATGAGATGTCCTAAAAGATCTTGACAACTTTGCTTCTTCAAATATTTTCTTCATCCGCCTCTCCTTTCTTTTGGGGGCATTCTCTTAGTTCATTGAGGCAATGAAAATTCACCAATCTGAATAAACATATCGGCTACAGATCCGTGGAACCATATATATTTTACATTTATACCCATCCAAACCCATTTGGTTGGGAAGTGAATTACAATCAAGTCTATAGTTAAAGCAAATTTGTAAAACAACAGCATGATTATTAGAATATTAGAGGATCTAGAGGACAAATTTTATCCATATGTTTCTATTTATTTCTTGCATCTTTATTAAATTTTCCACTTATAGTTATTTGGAATGGTTGGGAAAGAGCATTTGTTAATTTCATTAGAAATAAACATTAATCTAATATTAAGTGTAAACTACAGCAAGATGCTTGATTTTGATCCCACTTTATGATACTGCATACATTAACAATGCTACATAGTTGGAAAACAAAGGGAAATCAACCTCTATCTCATGCAGGAGTTGCGCGAGAAGAATGTCATTTATTTATCACCCATGCATAAGATATGAATCCCAGAACCGAATATCAATGATTGTCCATGGGTTCATTAAATGCTTCATTTTTTAGCATAAATTATATAATGTGCTGAGTTCAAACAAAAACATACGTGGCATGTTTGGTAAGGTGAATTGGACAGTACTCGACAATATCAAGAAAGAAAACAAGGCTAAAATATTGTCTATTGTATTGTCCGGTACTATGTAATATTGTGTAACAAGCATGCAAAGGGTGCTTACCCACAGCTGTAGACCACATTGTGAATCACATTTGTTTTACTTCGCTCATCAAGGATAGGCAAAAAACATTCATCCATAACAGAATATGCCACAGCTAACTTGGAATTGCTTTCAACCTCTAAAATATCACCACTAACAGAAGGATCACGGCTAATATCACGCCGTTGAAGAATAGTGTAGGAATATTCTTCTTCTAGTTCCTGTCTAATTCCAAGAAGTGTCTGCAACCGCTCAAAAATCTGTGGACCAAAAGTACTTGAATCAAATCAGTGCAAAAATAAAATTAAGGAGCTGTAAGTTTAATAATCACTCGAGCTAAATATATAAAGCTTAACTTGATTAATGCAGTACACATATGCATATATATGATCAGAAAGATCTCAGAAAATTATTAATCGTTTCCAAGTCAGAAGAGGGCCAGTTCAGGGAAATTCTTCAAGGAAAATTAGAAATGAATGGCAGATAATCCAACTAACTGCAAAAAACCGAGACCGAGGTCATGGGATAAAATAGAAAGTTATACTCCTTGTGCATTTCCCTTAAATATTCAAGACTGTAAAAGTTATTACCTTCACGAATAGCCTCTAAATATTCAAGACTTTTTAAGAATTTTCAACATGCAAATATAACTTTTGTAAGGGGAATCAACATCATTCTATTCTTAAGGCTTTACATCAAGAGAAGGATTACAAAAGGTTTGTAAGGTTTCTGCTACATGAGAGGGGTAAATAACAAGTTTCTTATATCATAATTCTTTGTGCCTACATTTCATAGCATGAGGAGAGCAGTAAGCCAATCTACGTAATTATCAGTTGCCTTGAATTGGTAAAACCTCGGTAATCATCATCTGATATTGCTAGATGTTACCAAATATCAAGAATCCGCACACATTGTATTGTGATAACATCCAATCCACCAGATGCACATAAAATTGAAACTATCTTCAAGAAAGATACGATAAACTGTACTTCCAACAGCAATATGACAAGCAAAAGCCGATCAAAATGCCCGTTGAAGATGGATGCATCAGCATTATATACCTTTTGACATTCCCTCCCACAAAAGGATGGATTGTTGTTGTCCAAAACTATAGCATCATTACCTTCAATACAAGGAACATGGACTGCAAAACACAAGGATTGCATGTAATCAGTACAAGGCAACCTGTCACATGCTATACGAAAAAATTTGAGTGGGGGAGTATACAAGGAATTGGGAAAGGGAAACAATGAAGATTGATCAATACATTTTTCCTCACACAAACGACACATTAACAATTCAGAGACAATTGAATCACTATTGTCATCAGTTAAAAAGGCATTTCCACCAGACACTCCACAGAATTTACAGGAACAGTACGCACAGTACCAATCTCCAGAGGGGACCTTCTGCAAACCAAAAATGAAGAGTAAGCATTTCACCAAAACTTAGAATTAAAAATTGGGGATCAAGAAATGCCAATATTTGCCAGGGTAAAGAGCACTGGTCCTTTAGAATATAATCTAATTCAGATTCAATTAGCTTATTAAAAAGTTTCCGTATAGATGCTCAACTAATCAAGTAGTTAAAGTTGTGCCATAATTTGTATACCAAAAGTCCTAAGTGTAAGTTATAGTGGAAATCATTATTCTGCAGTAGACCATTGCTCAGCCAAGCAAAACTGCATACTAGGCAATTCTGGGGTACAATCATTACATGTCACCAGGCTACATGGGGAGCCTGTTTTTAACTTTCATGCTATGGCTTGTGAGTGAAAGGACTCTAACTAGTTCCAGTGTTACAGAATATTAGAGAAGGACATACAAAATTGCTAGCAAAATTTTTTAATATGAATATATTCTAGATAACATATACAGGGCTATTAAGGGGTCCAAGTAAAACAAATAGAACTCATAAATGCGATTGATTTGATTGCTAAAAGGACCAGTGCGATCAACCATAATTAGAAAACGATAATTTAACTCTAGCTGCATAAATATAATCGCATCAAACAGCCAATGAGGAAAGACTAACTCTGGAAAAGCGTGAAAGGTAAGAAAACAAGGCAGCATGTTCATACTTTAATACATAAGCAGTCTTGATGAAATGTTGATGGGCAACCATCACAACAGATCAAGTTACCACCATCCCCACAGATGTTGCAGGTGTCATCATTAGGGTCTTCGCCATCCACGTCCACAGATATAAATCCAATGTGATCAGTTGCCAATTGTTTATTCCACGAGTCTATAAGGCATTGTAAAAGAGAATTCCCAGACTCGAAATATATGTATTTATATGGATCTCGAGGTTCACTTTTAGCATGAGATTCAAAGTCCCAAATTGAGTGCATCTTATTGCAACAACTACAGCAAATTCCATCTCTTGTAATCTTTCCCTCGAGCATCACTTTTTTATTTCTACCTCTCTTATACTTCACCTTGCCATCTGGAGGAACAGTTCCCAAATCAATCATCCACGAGAGCAAAGTGCGCTTCCCATCATACAGATCATAGTCATCTGATCCCTCCCCGGGTTTACGGGCCAACAGTGTTCTTTTGCCCTTGCTTGATCTTGACTTGATTCTTTTTCCTAATGTTCTAATCTTAGATAAAGCCTTCTTAGCATTACCTCTGCTGGTCTTTCCAGTACCTTTCCCTTTTTTCTTCCCTTCATCCTTCCTCACTCTAAACAGTGTGCTGAGCAACTCCTCGGGAATTGGGCTAAATGCAGAAAATTCCTTATCGTCTGCTTTTCCATCCTCAATCCTCTTTTTAAGCACTCTGTAAGCCAGGGTGCAGGACCAATATGCTCTTCCATCCCGGCCAACATATACAGGATCGTTGTAGTCTTTTGATTGCCTTGGTCTGTACTCAATAGTCCAGCCTGCCTTCTTGAGTAGAGCAACTATTTGATCCCTCACTAACTGCTGTTGTTCCCTACGTCCCAAATGCTTTCCTTCTGCACACTCGATTTTCCCTGATTCAACACTCTCAACACTGGTTCCCAAGTAATTGGAATCGTGTTTTAGCCTCTTTTCTCCACCATCAGTTCCATCGTTCACATCAGTACCACCAGCAATGCTTTTATCTATCTTGGGAGGTCTTCCAAGCCGACCCTTACTCCTTTTCACCTTAACAGCTACCTTAGAAATATTATTGTCCATCTTTGGAGGTCTTCCACGCCGCTTACTCTTTTTCTCCTCTACAACTATCTCTGAAATCCCATTCTCCATTTTGGGCGGTCTCCCTCGTCGACCCTTTGTCTTTTTCTTCTTACCAATGGCCCCTGAAATCTTTTCAATCTTGGGTGGTCTTCCACGCCGACCCTTTACTTTTTTCCTACCTCGGCCAGTCCTTTTAGGAGACTCCTCTACATTATTCCACTCCATTGCCTCATCATCTTTCTCTTTAATGTTTGAACCACAAACCCAATGATCAACTTTCATTTTTGGGGGTCTCCCTCGTCGGCCCTTCAATTTTTTCCTTATAGGGGAAACAGGTTCGTCAACTAAATCCACTTCTTCCTCCACAACTAATTCCTTCTCAATGACTTGCTTTTCAGCATTGGTCAAAGCCATCGTCGTTGACCGCAAGACCCTCCCCATCCTCACAGTGACGCTATTTAACCCGTCAAAAGATCCCTCCCTTTCATTACCAGGTGAATTATTCTCTACCCTTTTTCTTTTTTTCTCAATGGGTTCTTTATTTAGATCAAGTAAATCATCATCCTCCATTGCTCCTTCTACAGATACCCAACTTAAACTCAAATCATCTTCCATCTCGCCCATAAAAAATAAACCTGCCCAAAAGAAGGAAAAAAAAACGCATGAAATTACATTAAAAAATTAAAATCACAAATCAAACCCACAAAGTATACGTGAACAAAAAGGTATTAAAAGTAACGAAAAAGTCTTACCAGTATATCGCAAAAATTGAAGCCAGGTAACACGAACAGGGGAGCTGTATCTATAGATTTTGGGGGTTTGCGCTTCAGAGAGAGAGAGGGGTGATGAAAGAGAAACTCTCCATTAGTTGTGAGGATTTGGGAGAGGGCTTTATTTTGTACAGTATACGATTGACTTGCTTGGTTTGTACTTTAAAAGGGTAGACGTTCGAGGGTAAAACTGTAGTTTCGCAATCGTTTGTTTTAGCTAAATTTTTTTCCCTCCATTACTAGAGTGTTTATTTTATTAAGAAATTTGAATTTTAGAAGATGAGTATTTTCATAAAGTTTTTGTTTCATAACTGGTCGAATCATCAGACTAGACACCTTTGTCTAGTCGAATTTTTATCAGGCAAGTCTAGTAAATTTGGACCGATTCATTCAATCTGACGATTCTAATAGTAATATCTTATTTTTTGAATTTGGAGAAAGTAATCTATAAGTACAACTTATGGATAGTGAAAAATTATTAATAACTAAATTTGAGTTAGAAGTAAAATTCTCTTTTCTTTTCTACCCTCGAATGAATAAGATATCAGTAAGAAAGAACCCCACAAGTAATGCTAATTTCCATTACTCGTATGGTGCACTCGTGCATGTAAAAATAAGTATTCACGAATGTAGTCGACTGCTTTCAAATGCAACTCAAAAGGAAAATTAATGTGGATAGTAGATATTATTTTGTTACCATTGTTTCCAAAGGACAAACTAAATTTTAGAGAGCATATAGGTTAAATAAACATATTTTCACGTCGTGTTAAATAATCTGTGATATCTAACAACTTAAAAGAGGTATGGGCTTCGGGGCTTCTCGCACGTTGACTTTGGCGATGAAGTCAATGCGAACAACTTTATCACACGTGTACGTATATTGAAAAGAAGAAAATTATTTTATTTACATGACATTCCACAATACAATAAAGGATTATGTTGAGAGAGGTAGACGTGGCAACTTCATTCTCAATTTCGCAAAGTGAGTAATTGGTGTGGTTGTCTTTTTTGACATAGAACGAGTGTTTTTCCTATATAAAATGTCCTTGATAAGAACTATCGAGCCTTCTTCTATTGTCCAAGGATTGTCCACGAGTCAAGGGACTTAGAGCATCTCGAGAACATTTTTCTTGAGTTTTGCTACTTGTACATTGGGGTCGATGTACAGCCCCCTCACAAGTAGGGAGCTCACGCAACCCCCGTGTACAGTCCCCTCACAAACAGGGTTGGCCCACACTCAATAAAAATATCGTATGAGGGGGATGTACAATGGGATACAAATTCTTGTCTACAAATAGCAAAACCCCATTTTCCTAGTAGTCGTTTGCTTCCAAGTACAACAAGAACTTAAGTGCTAATCAAGTAATCTTTAATTATACTCGCGATTGACAAATGACAGTCATTGTAATGAAGCTCTTATTAAGTTACTATTTGATGGGGGGTTAAAATCAATTTTTATTAGAATTTGATAAAAGTTGATAAAAAAAGTGTGGCTGAAAAGTTACAATATCTATAAAATATGTGTTTAAAATTAATTATTTACATTGACTTAGATTAAAATTTCTTTTTTAATCCATATCAAACAGGGGCTAAATTATATAACACAATTTTTTCGATGGGGATGATCGTACCAATAATCTTTAATTCTTAATAAGTGAATTGAGTTGCTAATACTATCTTTTCATGTGTTAACGTGTTAAAATATTGAACAAGCAATATATGATATATAACACTAATCACAATATATTAAAGGAAAAATTGTAACAGTGATCTCTAACCTTTCACTTTTTTGTAGACTTTACCTTAACCTTCTGTTTGTGCCAACGGTTGTCCCAACCCCTTGAGAAATTAGCAGTTAAAGTTCAAATGGATGGAAACCATCCATTTTACCGTTAATTGATATAAAAAAATTAGATTTTGACAAATTTTAACTAAATTGAAAGAGGTAAAATGGTAACCTTAAAATTACCACATTAAATACACACACAAAAAAATCGAAAAATCTGAAAAACCAAAAAAAAAAAAAAAAAAAAAAAAGAACAAGAAAAGAAACAAAAATGTTATCTTCCTCTTTGACACACCCTGTCTTACCCTACCCTACCCTCTTTCCTAACCCTGTTTTTGAAAGTCAATCGTAGTCGGTTAACTTCAACACCATCGCCGACAAACAAAGATCTAGCAAAATGTTTTCTGTATCTTGGGTTGTATAGGCTATGATTGAAAAACCTAGAAAATCAAGTTTATTTCTTCGAAAGGTAAANTTCAACACCATCGCCGACAAACAAAGATCTAGCAAAATGTTTTCTGTATCTTGGGTTGTATAGGCTATGATTGAAAAACCTAGAAAATCAAGTTTATTTCTTCGAAAGGTAAAATACTTTGGCCTCAGATTGAACTAATATTTGATACAAAAGATGAAGTACTAACGGTGTGGATTTTGTATTTATATTAAAAAATCAGCCACCGCTACCATAAAATGTTGATTTTTACATTTCTTCACCAAAAGCCTTTATTTCACCCCAGACATCGACTCAGTATCTGACTTGATTATGCTAAAATGACTGCATGTCGACTCACCGTATACTTTAATCATTCCCAAACACCAATTTCACACTCTTTGATTTTCTTCGGACTGTTCATAATGTGTTAGGGCTTGTTCTTTTTATCGTTTTCAATTCGTTTTTTGTTTTCGATTTTTTAAAACAGTGAAAATGCGTTCTCTTTCATATTTTCAAAAACGCGTT
This sequence comes from Fraxinus anomala, assembly GCA_903798345.1. Classification (NCBI taxonomy): domain Eukaryota; kingdom Viridiplantae; phylum Streptophyta; class Magnoliopsida; order Lamiales; family Oleaceae; genus Fraxinus; species Fraxinus anomala. The sequence continues at coordinate 798 of CAIGRN010165559.1, read as the reverse complement.
TTTAAAAACAACTTTAAAATTTACAAAGAAAACTCGTTTTGAATATTTTCAATTATAATCGAGCCAAAATTTTCAAAATACATTTTTGGTGTTTTCAATCTCAATCTAATCAGAGGGAAGTCTCCACACCAACTTTTGCATCGTTTATACTGGGTTTGAATTCAGACAGCTTCCAGGCGAAATCCAGCCGAGGGCCCTTCCGTCCACACATATCATCCACTTCGAGCGCCCCCTCTTTCAGTCTTTCCCCACTACCTCCTACAACGGCGACCAAAACCCTAGCCCCAGCTCTTCTTCCTCCTCCATCTATCATGGCACCACCAACAGTCGCTGCAGCTCTTCCGTCAAGAATTCCCGATTCTCGCCGTCTTCCTTCTTTCACAACGCCAGAATCGCTATTGCCCTGATACCATCCACTGTCTTCCTCCTAGACCTTGGTGGAACCCCGGTCGTCGCCGCTCTCACCGTCGGCCTCATGATAGCCTACATCCTCGATTCCATCAATTTTAACTCCGGTTCGTTCTTCGCAGTCTGGTTTGCTCTCATTTTCGCTCAAATCGCCTTCTTCTTCAGCTCCTCCCTCTCCCTCACATTCAATTCCATCTCCCTCGCTTTCCTTGCCGCTTTAACTTGCGCGTTGGCCAATTTCCTAATCGGTGTTTGGGTTTCCCTTCAGTTCAGAGAGAGAGTGGAGGGGAGAAAGTAAACGTGTTTTCATTTATTTTTATTTTTTGAAAACAATTTTTCAAAATGTCAAATAGAACACATTTTTAACAATTTTAAAATGGACACTCAAAA
>CAIGRN010165543.1:0-42187 GCA_903798345.1 Fraxinus anomala | reverse complement strand
GGATATCGTGCTGTCACGAGACTCGATCAGTCGATAAGTTGTATTTCTACACTTTACTGTATTGCAACTATTAATCTGTCCAACATATTTAATAACATAAACGAACATAATAAAAGTCAGTGAAAAAAGTTAAAATCTTATTTTGTACAAGATTTCGTGCCTTGTATTTATTTTCTTTGAGGCTGTGCTGGTTGACTCATTAGTAGCGAGGTCCATAGACATTTTTTATGATGCGGGTCCTTGTACATTTTTGTACCCGTCAATTTGTTTTGGTTTGACAAAACGGTGTAGACTTTGCCAAACTATCACATATGCTCAATCTTCTTTACTCATCTAGTAGGATTAAATAGAATAGTATTAAACAAGAAACATGTGATTAATAGTTATACCGTTTACTTTAGCTAAGGGGCGAACTCCAAGCCCAAATTTTTTTCAGGGGAATAAAATCTAGGGAAATTTTATTTTACCCTTGACTTCGCCCACACTTTAGATTGAATACGATATAAGAACAACCATATAAATGAGAATAAAAGGAATTTTTGAAAGTTTTTTATTAGCTGGGAATGAAGGATGGTACACCTTTTACTGTTGGTGGGGCTTATTCGGTTTAGGTATGCTTTCCAATTTGAAGATTGCATAGCGCTGTCGGGCAAAGATGTTCACCTTCTCATGCCAAATTTTGGTTTCTTCCACTTTAACTATTATATGTTGCAATCATAATCCAATATTTTTCTTAAGATTCCTAAATTGGAATATAGCTTCAATTTCACATTTTCATTACACTATACCAAAAGGGTCACACGTGTTCAATTCAAATTTAGACAGATAACGAATCGAGAAAATTACGGAAGACTCGAATATTCTTGAAAACAACTATGGACCATTTGCAAATTCAACTATCTTTTTATTACATGTTTGATTTATTTATTATTTCGCCTTCATTGATCGAGTATTTGGATAAAAAATAAAGGAACTTGATCAATCTCACCAGTGGATAAAATAGTGAAATTGGCCACTTGTACTCGAGCTCGAGAGAAAAGGATTCGAACTACGAACATACGTCCGATGAAGTAAGACCGCCGTAAGCATCCACTCGTTTTTTCCTAAAGAAATATAAAATTCTTAATTTTGTAGTAATTGTTTACAAAAAAGAAAACCCCCATTTTTCAGTATAGATAAATTAGTGCAAACCAAAAAAGTGAAGTGCAAATGGTTCCAAATAAATGAATAAAAATAGTTGTTTGTTTTGTCATTTAGTGCACGAAATATGGACACTTAAACGGCTCAAAATAGTTCCCATGATTCTCTTTTGATTTGGTTATGTGTTATGTGGGGGCACCAATTGGGACCATTTATTTAATTAATAATATTTTACTTCTTCTTGGGGGCTCCGACGTCGTACTATGTACAACCGTCTAACTATATTGTCTTTACTCTCTCCTACATTATTATTATTTAATTTGGAAAAGTTAATTATTTGTAAGGCAAAAAAGTTAAAATATTATTCAATAATATTTAATTTTATTGAAATATTACAATTTTCAATTTACTAAAGGTTAAACCCCAACCTTGAGGGTCACCCACCGCCTCGCCCCTAGAGCATTGTGGAGGAGGTAAATCGCGGAATGTGCCTCAGCAGNTTTAATTTTATTGAAATATTACAATTTTCAATTTACTAAAGGTTAAACCCCAACCTTGAGGGTCCCCCACCGCCTCGCCCCTAGAGCATTGTGGAGGAGGTAAATCGCGGAATGTGCCTCAGCAGGCCAGGGTACAAGAGCTGCCATACTGGTGCCCACAAAGAGTCCAATTCCAAACCTTGTAAGAGGCAGGAATCGAACCCTCACACTGCGACTGCCAGCTCAGCAGAGACTACCTCACTCTTGTCCTTTGCACCACTGAGCTATGCCCCGGAGGGCTACAATTTTCAATTTACTATACTGTGATGTATGTTGACAATGTATAAATTTATGCCCATATTTGGTTTGGATAAAAATTAGTTTTTTTTTTTTTGTAAATTATGATAAAAATTGATGAAATACGTGATTAAAAAATTGTTAAAAATTATGGATACAATAAAATATGTGGTTGAAAATGAATTAGAAAAAAATATGAATTTTAAGAAATGTGAGCTACACTGGGACTACGTTTTTGCTATTGAGATCTCCACGAACAAATTTGTTTGTAAATCGATTTTTTTTTTTTTTTGTTTGGAACTAGACATGATGTTATCTTCTATTCACACAAGGTCAGTCGCTAAGTTGAAAGCTATGAAACATAGTTCAAAACTCGAATCGACACAATATCAAAAAGTGATTGTCATTGCAATTTGAGTTGGACTTCAATGCTACAATTATGAGCTATTGTAGGGTTTTTTTTAAATTTAAAATTGGAAATATCATATGCGCTTGTTATTTAATTGATATTCACGAGTGAGTGACATATTATGTTTGACTGTCAACGCATTCTTATTTGACAATTTTTTGTATTTATCTTTATTGTTGAAAATAAGAATTTGTGATCATTGTATTAAATCACGAAAGTTAAATTCTTAAAAGTAAATTCTCATAAACTCTCGTTACACTTTGTTAAAGTAGTTTTACAAGCACGTCTTCTCGATTTTACCTCTTTATTTATTTTATTTTTTTGCCTTAGTCGAGGACAAGAACTATTTCATTTAAAAGTTTAAACTCCTACAGCAAAGACATTCATTTCTTTAAATCGGGCCTTCAACAAGTCTTCATATGAGCAAGTTAATTAATTTCAATAAAAAATACAACACGTGCACATAATTTTTATAAATATTGAGTACAAGATTTGAATACAATTCATTTTTATGATTAATATCGTGTTGAATCATATTATTCAAACATTTAATTTGATAACGAAGGATAATATTTAGTTATTTAAATCGTATCCTCAGTCGTATATAAATTTTACTACATATATTTTCTTTCCTATCCATTTATCGAACGTAATCGAAAGATGACGGATAGACTTTACTACATATTCCGTGCATATAATCAAATAAGATAACGGTTTGGACATAAAAATGTTTCCCAAACACACCTTATACCCCAGTTGTCTTTTAATTAAACACTAATTAAGTGCAAATGCTAAATTATAGCAAATTAAGCGAAATTTAGTGGCTAAAAAATCATATTCAGTTTCATGAGTGTACAGGTGTCACGTAGCTTTTATCACAGGCAATCCTAACGTTTGCAAATCCTTATCCCCATCCGACGATAAATTGTTTGTACCTAAAAAATTAGATATTAAATTTCTTAAAGTAATTATTAATTTCCAATTTATGTCATCGCCAATAATGCCACCTCTTTTATTGATTTGATCAGTCAAACTCCCATTGCTGACATGTCACGTTTTCAATGGCTAGTCAAACAAATGGGCTCTCCAAAGAGAAGGCCCGGTCCAATTTTATTCGTACATGTACTAATTATTATTATTATTATTTCTGTAAATGAATGAACATGTACATCTTTCTTGATTCCAAGAACTGTAAAGCCCAAACAAACCCCACTTTTTTTCATTGTTTAAAATCACTTTTTTATACCATCAGCAATCATGTTTCTTACCAATTGGTAAACCATTTTCTAACGAGTCACAAAAAAAAGTAGAAAGAGAAACTAGAGGAAATTGACAGGAAGGTGAGTTGTTTTTGTTGTGCTTAATTTTTCTCATTCAATTGGAAAAACCCATTAAACATAAACTAATCTGGGTCAGAAAAAAGTCTCCTTTCTTCTTCTTCCTTAATTTTGACGGTTCTATGTTTTCTTGAGGTATTAAAACTTGTCCTTCTGCAGATCTTTTCGTTCATCATTTGCTAATCATTGATTCTTGTACTGAGGTTTTTTCTATTTTTGTTCTTGTGGGAAATTTATCTTACGGGGTCTTCAGTCGTTTATTTTTTCAATTTCAAGCTAGTCTTCTTTTCTGGTTTTGTACTTAATGGTCCTGCAAAAAACTAGTTTTTCCATTTTTTACTCTTTTTTGTGTGAGTGTGTTTTTTTTTTTTTTTTTTAATTTGTTAGATCTTGATGGATTTTAGAATTCAATGTATGATGTTATTTTTAATGTGACTTTTAAATGATTGAGAGTTTGTGAATTTTAAGAAAGAAAATGGCTGGTTTGGAGCAAGCTTTAGTGGGTGCAGTTGAATCTAAGTGAATTAATTATATTTGGTTTATATTGGTTACCTTGTGTTGATTTCAAGACACAGTCGATTAAAGGATGGCGTTGTAACAACTTTTGGTGTAATTTGTGGTATCTTTTATGTATTTTCTTGAAGTAGACTAGTCTCCTTTGAATCTAATGGCTCTGTTTGTAAAGAAAAAGGGATAGATAACTTACCATCGTTGAGCTTCCACTAATAACAAAAGAGAATCTACTGATTGACATGATTTAACATTTATCTTGACTGTTGTTGTTATTGTTGTTGTGGATCATTCCGTTTATTATTGATGTTTTTCTTAGTCTGATGTCTTCCTTATGTTTCAATTTTTTCCAGCAAAACTTTGATTTCGTAAGTTATCTGATTTCAGGTTGATAGAAACTGTTCAAGGCTGAAAATTCTCATGGGTGGGTTTGATGACCATGTTGCTATTATGGGAGATTGGATGCCTCCCAGTCCTAGTCCAAGGGCCTTCTTCTCATCAATGATTGGCGATGAAGTCATGGCAAGATCAGGTACTGAATTGCATAATGAAAATAGAAGCAGGTCTCTTTTTCCAGGGCCTGAGAGGCAGATTGAATCAAGAAATGTTGATCAAAAGGATGAGACACAATCCAATGTAGTTGATGACGAAACAATCAAGTCAAATGTCCCATTAGAGCAGAAAATGACTTCAAGTGGTGGTCTTCTGGAGAGGATGGCGGCTAGATCCGGTTTCAATGCCCCAAGGTTGAATACAGAAAGTATCCGGCCATCTGACCTTTCTCAGAACCCTGATGTTCGGTCTCCTTATCTGACAATTCCTCCCGGTCTCAGCCCAACAAGTCTTCTAGAATCTCCTGTCTTCCTTGCTAATAATTCACTGGTAAGCTTAGAAATTATAAACCTTCTGGTTAACTCTCGAGAGTATTTGTTAGGATCATTATTATGGCATGCATTCAGTTGCAAGATAGAGGGCTGCTGGATGGTAATAAGAAAGAAACAAAATTTAAAATCATGTGGATTGTACCGAGTATTGTCCAATATTGTGTACCAAACATGCTCTATGTGTTAGGACTGTGCAGGACAAAAAGTGGAACGAATAGAAGACGTTTCCCTTTTGTTGTATTTTTTCAACACAGGGAAGTGGGGTGGGGAATAATTGTGTATATTGCTAACTCTTGACATTTTTTCTCAGAAGTATTCTGAACACGAGAGTAATATGAAAGTCTAAAACTTCCAATGAAAATCATTTTCTACTATATGGAAAGTGTAAAAAAAGAGTGGGCCAAAAACTTCTTAGACGTTACTCCATGTTCAAACATGCTCACCTCCACATTGTCTGTTTCCACTTTGATAAGTAGTAAGATTGTTTTTCATGCTTCTGATATTACTTCCTTCCAGTGTGTGTCGTCCATTTTGGCATTTCAGCAATTAGTTATTTACTCGGCCTTAAATTCTCAATGAATAGATTGTTTTTCTGCAGGTCCAGCCATCTCCAACAACTGGGAAATTTTCATTTCTCCCGAACAACATAGGAAACTCAATGTTGATGACAGGCAATCCCCATAAGGGCAAGGAGAATACCTCTGAAGATGTCATTGCCTCATCATTTGCATTTCAGCCTGTCATGGAATATGGTTCCTCTTTTAGTTTTTGTGCAGCGAGCAAAGTAATTATAGTCACTTTCTCTATCTCCTTCCCTCCCCCTAAACCTATGTACAGGATTTGACAGTATAGTAAATAAGCTTATATCTTCTTTTTCTTCTTTAATGCTCTCCAGCGCTATCCAATCATTCTTAATCAAATGTACCATTAGGGCATGGCATGTTTTTTTATATAGATATTTGCTTGTTCGGTTTTCCTGCAAGTTCTTTAACTTCCACTTTTTCCAAAATTACGGTTGGTTCATTTCTATTGCTTTTTTGGACCAGGTAAATCCTTCAAGTCTTTCCCAATATTCAGAGAACTCACTTCTGCCTCAAAGTGTAGAACCCTCAAAAGTTCACTCTCAAAACAGTACACTTTTTCATCAGGTTAATCTCTCTAATTCATCTGCCAAGAACACCCACAACGTGTCACCGGAGCCAGCGTCTTTTGGTACAATTGGCGCCATGGAGCATTCTCCACCGTTTGATGAACCACAAGAGGATGATGCTGATCAAAGAAGCAACGGTGATCCCAATGTTGGCAGTGGTCCAGCTGAGGATGGTTATAATTGGAGAAAATATGGGCAGAAACAAGTAAAAGGAAGCGAATATCCTCGGAGTTATTACAAATGTACACATCCAAATTGTCCCGTCAAGAAGAAAGTGGAACGCTCTCACGAGGGTCACATTACTGAGATAATCTACAAGGGAGCCCATAATCACCCAAAACCTCCACCGAATCGCAGATCAGCTGTTGGATCCTTGAATGCACTTGGCGACATTCAGCATGACACAACTGAGCAACCAACTACTGGTGTTAACGGTGATCCCGTCTGGTCAAACGTGCAAAAAGGAACCCCTGATTGGAGGTTTGAAAATCCGGATTCAACATCAGCAGTAGCTTTGGGCCAAGAATACGGCAACGGAACTACCTCTTTTCAGGCACAAATTGGTACTCAGTTCGAGTCCGGTGATGGCGTGCAAGCGTCTTCTGCTTTCTCAAATGATGAAGAGGAAGATGATCGAGTAACGCATGGCAGTGTATCATTAGGTTATGAAGGTGAAGGAGATGAATCAGAGTCAAAAAGAAGGTTTATATTTATCTGTTTAAATGATTTATTAGAAATCAATATGAATTTAGCTTGATTTAGCTTGATAACATTTTGACTCTCTGTGATAGGAAAATCGAAACTTACCCTTCAGATATGAGTGGAGCTACTAGGGCAATCCGGGAGCCTAGAGTTGTAGTTCAAACAACCAGTGAGGTTGACATCCTTGATGATGGGTATCGTTGGCGCAAATATGGGCAGAAGGTTGTTAAAGGAAATCCAAATCCAAGGTTAATGTCTTGTAATTTTTAAACTTGAACATAAACGATATCACTATGAAGTTATTATGAAACTGGATTTATTGGGTATTCTTGATGCAGGAGTTACTACAAGTGCACAAGTACAGGTTGCACTGTCAGGAAGCACGTCGAGAGGGCTTCGCATGACCTGAAATCGGTGATAACAACGTATGAGGGAAAACACAACCATGATGTTCCTGCAGCTCGAAACAGCAGTCATGTTAATTCTGGGGCTTCAAACACACTTCCGACCCAAGCTTCGACTGCTGCTCAGAGTCAAATACACAGGCCAGAGCCAGCTCGACTTCATAACAGCCTGGGACAGTTTGAAAGACCTTCCCTTGGTTCATTTGGCCTGCATGGGAGGCCACAGCTCGGATCTAATCCAAACTTTGGTTTTGGAATGAATCAGCCCGGGCTAGCCAATCTGGCAATGGCTGGATACGGGCCCAACCAAGGCAGGTTACCGGTACTTCCAATTCATTCGTATATAGGACATTCGCGCCCTATGAGTGATGCGGGTTTCATGCTGCCAAAAGGAGAACCGAAAGTGGAGCCCGAGCCAGATTCTGGTTTGAATGGTTCCAGTGGCTCGTCAGTGTATCATCAGATTATGAATCGATTGCCGCTCAGACCACCAATGTAAATTTTTGTCCTCTTAAGAAAGTATTTGTACTTGTCTACTCTAAAAAAGTAGAGAGAATAACTTATATTTAAATGGGGTTTTTTCTTGGGATTGCATCTTACTCTTCATTCTTTTATTATTTTATTTTTTTTTATGAACTATCACAGATATCGCCTCTGTTTGGTACACATTCAAATTTTAATTTTCATTCTTCTAATTATTTTCAACCACACATTTTTTAATAAAATAATATTTTTCATCATATCAATAACTTTTCCTTCTTTTTTAACCATAAATTCTCCATCAATCTATTATTTCAGAATACATTCTTCTAAAATAATGTGGTTCAAACACACCCATCGTTTGATTTCATGTTCACCATACTTATGAGGATTATTTTACGAAAGAATACATGAACTTGCCTTTGTCTTTGTCCTGTGAAGCAAGTTTCATTATTTTCCTTTTCATTAGTACAATGCCAAGAAAATTTTGACAGCTTTCTGGGATACGATTGAAGATTTTGCAGATGAACATGGATTGCACTGATAGAATCATATATTAACTCAATTAAAGTTATTATTGCATACTTGAAGTAGCAATTATTTTGGCATTTCCACTAAAATTGTTTTCACTTTCCCCTAAATAATGCATTTGATTTGACTTCCAAGCTACTGAGTAAATTCCTTGTACAGTTGTGCAAGACAGTGTTGTACAAAGTACAATTATATGATTTTATCCACTTAGGAACTCAAAACTTGTGGTGTGAGCATAATTTCTGTCATGTCGTTAATGGCCATTCACAATTAGCATCTCATTATCATCTTCTTGGTCGATTGATAGTGTGTTGCGAGCATTAATTCTGTCAAGTCATTAATGGCCCTTCACGATAAGCTTCTCATTATCATTATCTTTGCTCGGTTGATGCTGACGCCCTGTGATTTAATTCATCTCTGCAAAAACCCGAGAAATTAATCGTGAAGATTTCCAAAACATAAACAGCAAACATATACCTTAAATCATGAAACCTGCAGCTAGAGCCACCTTAATAATTGGATTTTTTTGTTGGCATTTTTGTTTAGGGAAAATTACGTATGAACTTTTTATTATAATTGCACAATCAGTCTCCACAATGACAGACTCTGTCAAAATCTTCCCAACCATCATATATTAAACTTTATGAAGCCAGTTTTTTTTTTTTTTTCCCAACTACGACAAGTTCTAAAAAATTTTGAAGTGTGGTATGATTTCATGAGGGTCACATGATGATATAATGAAAATTTTGACAGTTTGTCTTTGGAGACTTGTTTAAATCTTAGAATACAATAGGACTAAAAAATCACGTGACCCGAAGCGGATAAACAGATCACAGACTATCTTTACTTGTTTCACTTCCCGGCTTATCATCGATGCACCGGGATATTATATAAATATTAATGATCTTATAACCACAGCTGTCAACACAAAAATAAGTTACTATAACCACAAACCAAAATGATAAAAACCTGAGAGAATTCCAGATTGAATTGTAATAAAGAATAGCAGCAACTCTTCGTTTTCTCCCTCTTTGAGCATCTATGCCACGTTTAACCACAGGCAATTGCTTGATCCCCTTGGCCTCCATTAGTTGCTTCGCAGTTACCAGATCAGTATCAGGATAACAAATCAAAAGCCCATGCTCTTGTGGACGATAACTTACACTTCGCATGCATATAGAAGATACGGGACATGTACTTACCTGAAAAAGAATTCATAATCACTGAATTGCCACCGCTAAAACTGGTTAGCAATAAACAAATTAATTTATTTCTACTCATCATACAACCAAACACATACACAAACACGAAAATGATAAAAAGTTCTTTATCTCTTACATCTGGATTTGGTGTGTCACTGGTAGAAGAATAACCCATCTTCTTGTGTCGATACCGTTTGATATCACCATAAGTTAAAATTCCTTCCAAATAATCTTCTCCATCAACAACTAGAACACAATTCCGTTGACCATCGTGCATGCATTTCAGAGCATCTTTTAGAGTTTGTGTCAGAGACACCTTCAAATAGTTGCTTGACATAGCCTGAGAAACCTGGTAATAGCAGGAAATACTATTTATTTTGTCTCAGAAAATAGAACCACCAAATAATAAATAATCAGCTCTAAACATGGAAGGTAAAAGCAAAACCTTTAGATCTTCTAGAACAATATCTACATCCATTGGTTCGTAGTCACTGGAATTTCCAATAACCGAGAGTTCTAAATCATTCCCTTCATCAGGCTTTCTCCATACATCATCTTCAATTTTGTTTCCAATGGGCGAGAGAATGGAATAACCTCTTAACAAATCCTTTGCATCACCCGTTCCTGAGCTTGAGTTGCCACAGAAAGCACCCATATAGCCAATCCAACAGCTCCCTGTTGCAAAAATGCATAAAAATCAAGCAAAAACTTCGTCCAAATATACCTTTTAATAAAACCCTAACAATGTGTTGCTACAAAAAGTAGAAGAATATTATAATGAAGCATCAATTTATTGTTTGATAATCAACCATCAGGGGCCACTAGCCAGTGAATGTTAGTAGTTCATTTGCTACAGATGACATTAGAAAAGAATTACAAATTTCTAAGATCTTCGGTTAATCAGTTATTGGATCGGGAAATTTAGCAAGGGATTCAAGATACCAATATAGACACAACGGAAATTATGCAATACAACGGCACAAACTTCTACTTGACCTCTTGGATCAATTGATTTGACATTTGACCTCATACCTAAGATTTCAGGAGTGTACATTTCTTATCTTTTTGAAGTAATATGTGAAATAGTATATTCGAGCAAATAGCTGATGACACAAATGAATTAAAAAAAAGACCTTCCATGCATCTATGAACACGACAAATCATCTAATTGGTGCATGTTCGCCACCATAGAAAATTAGTAGCGAAACCAAGGCTAGAATCCTAAATTAGACAATTCTGCTACAATGAGCATCAGTTAGGAAAATTGGAAAGAAAAAAACCCAGAAGAATTTAAAAATTCAAGATGACAAATGAAAATATCAGAATTGCATACTGCTACATTGGAAATGACCGTTTACCAGGAAAGTTTTGCATAAAAAAGGACTAGTTTGATCTTTCAAAAATATTCTATAAACTACAGATGCTCACTGTGCATTCAATCAAAACTAAGGTGCATATCAATTTGATTTGATTGTGTTAGAATAGGGCATTCAATCAAAACTAAATGGAGTTGCATATCAATTTGACTGCATTAGAATCGAGCATTTTTTTGCACCAAAATTGAGTTCTGGGAACAATTCTACCGTGAGAAGAAGCAATATCCTGTAGTCTTTAGTTAGCTCAAAGAGAAGGAGAACTGACGTCAAAGGTACTGAACAAACAGAAGCTAATGTTGCAGCCATCCCAACCTGCAGTATGATTCAAAAGCTGCAGAATGTTAATGCATGCTCATAATGATGTGAGGAGAGGAAAAGAAAAGGGCAGCTTTTAAAAGCTAAAGAGACTATAGTTGGAAGATATTACCAGTGCATAAGCCTGAGGCTGGGCAATAGAAGCATCTCCAGGAATGGCCGAATTGATCAGCCCTCCAGCACAACCCCCAAATACAGCACCAACAGCAGCTCCAATCATCAAAGTCGGAGCATAAAGGCCACCGACAAGTCCTGACCCCTTGCAAAGAGCAGAGGCCACAACTTTTGCAGAAGATAATTGAGCTAGAAGCCAGATTCCCGGAGCTGATGCAGTCTTTCCAGTATGTAAAATTTCATTAACATTAGTGAAACCCCAAGTATTCCGGGATACTTGAGAGCTATTAGCCCGGCTCCTAAACTGCCCAAAGCAGGGCAAACAACATTTGGAAGCCCAAATTTTTCCTTTATCAACTGAAATGCCTCGGTAAACCAAGTGAAAGCCACGCTTACCACTCCACATAACATCCCCAATATAAGGTATAAAGGTAGCTCTGTACAAAGCATAATTCAAAAAATTATTATTGATGACCAATTTCTTTCCATAGATGCAGAAAAGGTTTAGGATATAGCAATTAAACATGTGCTGCAGTGCATCTATTTTCTACCGTACAACAATAAACACAGAATGGCTTTATTTAATGTGAAGCTAAGGAAAGAAGAAAGAAGTGCATGAGAGTGCAAACCCGCATATTGGAAGAAATCATAACAATGCTTGTGTTTAGAAGTAAGAGAACAGCCAATCAAGACTGAATGCTGCAGATATGTTTCAATTCCATAAAACAAACAGGAACTGGATAAAATACCAGCAGCAGATTTCAAGTCATACATGGGCACTGTGAAAGCCTGTTTCTCTCTGAGTACGGCATTCGATACAGTAGATGAAATAACAGAAGCCAAAATTATCGTTGCTGTTGTAAATGGAGGAGAGTTTTCAGCATGGAGAGGCCTCAGCACGGTTTCAATAGCAAAGAAACAACCAGCAACTGCTGCATTGAAACCTAGAAAAAAGAAGACAAGTTCAATAAATTAAGGCTCGAGTTAATATTTTCATCTACTTATTTATTTGAAGAATTCCAGTTGTAATATTTAATTATAAGCACGATACAGCCAGCGTGCACATGGGGCAGATAGAGAGATATGCTCAAAGAAATATAACATTTCTGGGACGGTAAATTCATTAGCCTAGAAATTGTGTAGCGGATTGCATTTCTAGTCAAAGTACAGAAATTAATTCACTGTATATTACTTGTCAAATAACAGCGCGTTCCCATTAAGTATGTAATGCAGAAACTGAATTTCAAAGAATGACATTATTTAGCAGTATTTTGAGGGAAAAGAATTCAAGAAGAGTAGAGAAAAAAATCAAGAGCTCATGGAAATGCTATAACTTCCTCACCCCGACCCCAAAGAAACAAACAATAAGATAGAAGGAATGAAAAATAGTTAGATACTTAGTGGTCTGCAAAACCTGCTGAGATACCACAAAAAGAAAATTTCTACAGAAGTTAACATAAAAAATATACTATATAAATGGGACACTATCTAATGGTGCAAATAAAGAAAAGTAATAGGGAATACCTGCAGAAATTCCAGGAGCAATAAGTGCAATTCTCCTTTCCCTATTGTTCTCCATTATCATGGAGAATCCATGGGCACATGATTTTCCAATATCTACGCTAGGGCCTTCGGGACCCAAAGAACAACCAGTACCCAATGTTACAGCAGCCTGAATAGCCTTTACCACTGGGAGGATTCCAGCAAGCACATCAAAGCCTTGCCCTTTAAGAAGTGGACGGATTGATTTGATTCAACAATTCAAGTAGGCCATGCAAAACTCCAACAACAACTCCACCTAATACTGGTATTAGAAGTATACAATGCCAGGTATCAGCTAACCTTTGTAAACGAAGCCAAGCAGCACCTTCATTCAGACACTTATGACTAAGGTAACGACAGATGACGGATTTGACACTTTGAGTACACGTGCATGGGGATCATATAGTATGTTCCTTTATTGAGAAATTCTTAAGAGTGAGTTAAGTGCATGTGTTGCACACAAACTCCACCCAGAAATCCAAACCAACAAAAGGGCTGCAAAAACTTTCTTTTCGATCCAGCGGTTCCCACTTGAACAGAGCTCAAAATGCAATAGATTTACAGATTTTGCGCAGTCCTAATTGCTATTGTGACACGGATTATTGGCTATATGTGCAAATCGTATATAACAGCAGCTCTCTGTTACCATACTGTCCCCCTTACTCATTTAATGGATCCATATTTATGACAACTCTAACATCCATTTTATGTAAACTTAAAAAGGTTAATTTTACATTTGTGGATGACATATCTCACCTTTTCTGAACTATAAAGGTTTGAACAGTAACTAGTATTTTCAATGCAGAAATTAGTAGTAAACACTAATAGAGCAGATTTAATATTAGTAATCGCAAATTTTGAACAAATAAACTAATCCCGCGGTTAAAAGAAACTATGAAAAGGCCCGTACCGACACCTAGTAGGCATCCGATGAGTAGCAACGCCCACTCCGGCGGTGCACTGTCTCCAAGAATATCATTGTCATCACCTCCGGCGCCGCCATTGCTGCTAAAACTGCGTTCCGAAATCGGCGAAGGAGAAGAAGAGAGTCGACGGCCGGCCCTGTCAGGCCGGAGTTTGACTCTTAACCGGCGACTCGAACCCGAAAAGCCGCGATCCAAACGCTTTAGAAGATCCGATGCAATGCTGTTTCTGGCCGGGGTTTGGGCGCCGCCGGATTCCAAATCTCCGGCGCCGTGATCACGGTACTCGCCACCCGATAACATTTCACCACAGTTTCCGCTCACCGTCTTATGAATCCATTCCAAGATTCCAAACTGGAATCTACATGCAAACACATAGTAGCATATTATAGAGTCGTCATGTGGTTTCGATTTGAAAAGATTTTTCACGTCGTGGAATTTTGTGACTGACTATTATTTACATGAATATTTAATTAGCATTTACAATCTTATAATAGTAATTTTACAGGGATCAAAATTAAACGCTTGTTCTTGGCGGCTTATTATTTTAATATCAAAACAAGTATTTTTTAACTTTTAATTATTTATTTTTAAATTTACTTATTTATTTAAACTTTTTAAGTTTAAGCCGAACATGCTGTTTTCTTTCTGAATTTTACTTTGTTATTGAGAACTATTCTGAATTTGACTCTGTGATAAGAAACCAATCTAATTGTTGATCCCTGAAAATGAGCCAACAGTTGTCGGGTCCACTCACGTCAAATTAAGCACGATTCTGAGATGTTCCTACGCGGAAGGTAATTTGTGGCGAGAGACAATAATATTCGAGCTCCGGTGGGTGTGACAAAAGCAATCGCACTAACAACGATCGTTTGGTTAAAATCAAACTAATCTTTGTAATAACAAACGGGAATATGTGGAATGATAAATATAATGTGCATTGAAATCATTTTGTTGTATAAGATATAATGTGCATTGAAATCATTGTGTTGTATATCGAGATTTACAACTCTTAAACATAAAAAGAAGATAAAAAGCAAGCCCAAGTGTGTGCATATCTTTCTCTTGAGTTCAAGTGTATATTTGATTGTCTCTATTTTAATCAATCATCCAACCCTTTTTTAAGTTACAAGGAGAATCTATTTATATTACCTTGATCGACTGGTGATCGTTGGATCACAATCACGTGGCATCATCTCCCTAATTAGGACGTCACATCACTGTCTATTCATACAATTAATATATTGATAAGGAGTTGATCGCTATATACAATAGGCTGACATACTGACAAATTTTATTACAAGTGTTACATCAATGACTTTAGATAGCTTTTTGTTTCTTTTACAAGGAACAACATCAACTTTGCGAGCTTCTGGAGTCTCGGAGGAATCTTCGAAGTATTCCTCTAAGTGGGGAGTTTCAGCTCCTTTCTTCGTTTCCTTATGCAACTTCGTCTTTGAGGAAGTGCCTCAACCTGAACTTCGGCCTGCAGTGTAATGACTTCGGCCTTGTTTGCCTTCTTCGTGTTTTGGCCTCATGTGTCTTTGTTTGACTTTCTTGTTGATTTTATGCCTACGTGACTTGCTACGTGGCATCGTCTTCCTGAGCCACCGAGGCGAGGAGTAACACTAGTAATTATTTCTTTTTAAATTTACTTATTTATTTAAACCGTTTAAGTTTAGCCAAACATGTTGTTTTCTTTCTGAGTTTTACTTTGTTAAGAACTATTCCGAACTTGACTTTGTGATAAGAAACCAACCTAATTTGTTGGTAGCTCTAAATGCCCATCTCATGAGTATCTTATTTTCTCTGAATTTACTTTGAAAAAGATGTTATGTAGCAACAATAGTGTTTATGTAATACAATTTAAAAATTCAATAATGTTTATATATCAGGTAGTAGCACCGATTTAGGGAGTAACATTATCACTATTAAATTGTTTAACGAATAAAATATGTTTCAACATCATTAGACAATGTGACATTTTCATCTAGAATGATGACGAGCACCGATGACAATATATATCCTTACTCATGTGGTACAACTGGTGCTGAGGACCAGTTCAAGTTGCGATGGATCTCTCATTTTATAATTAGTAAAAATTTTAAAAAATACTATTAATAATACTATGTAACAAGAACCTATATTGGCAACACTCTTAAGTGGCATTGGATCATTGTCTTATGAAGGAATACAGATTATATCTTCTCGCGAATTGTGTGATGTGATTACCGCTGCTGGTTGCACCTATATCGATGATAACACGAGTAGTGTTGCAATAGTTGATCAGTAGTTATAGGACTATTGTGGCACACTGTGGGGGATGGCCACTCTTTGCCCCAATTTGAAATGGAAACATGATCCTTGTCTCGATTCTCATTTTTAATTTAATTTTTATATTTTAAAATTTAAATTATATTTAAAATAAAAAAATAATGAATTAATTTGGATGGATAATCAGGACATTTTAATTAACGTTCTCTGAAAAGTGCCAGCCTATTATCATTGTTCCTAGGGTAGTGGTATTGCACAGGGTTTATTACAAAACTTGTGCAACCCCCTCCTCCCTCGATGAAAAGGAAGAGGGAGGCTGCTGGGGTGAGGAAAAAGAGGAAGCAAGGAGTGTTAAGGGGAGGTTGGGAGGAAAGTGTTGATGAACTAAGGGTCCATTTGACATGATTTTTGCGTTGACTTTTACTTTTTATAGAAGAGTTGGAATCTGCTATCTAAAAGACTGTCATCCATCCATTGAATTATTGGCATGTCATCAATAATTAATATATCTCAAAATTACATTCATTAACTTCACCACTAACTAATCAAATTGATAACATATCAATAATTCATTAGATGAATAGTCATTTGGACAACAAAGTCGAACAACAATTCTCATCTATTTGTAGAAGAGATTCCGGAGGAAGTTACCTTAATTTTTATTTGAAAACTAAATTTTAAAAGTACTTCATATTTTAAAAGTGAAAGTGTTTTTAGAAAAAACCACATTAGATCAATTTCCTTTAAAAACTCTTTTAATAGGCAATAACACTTTCATAAAATTAGACAAACGGAACCAAAAGCTCATTTTAACTTTTCAAAAGTTATGCCAAATGAACCCAAAATTTCTGAAAGAGATGACCTTTTTCGATGAGGATCAATTTGATTTTAGGTATAAAAAGAATATATATCAAATGGGATCAAACTTAGTGTACACTCAAGGTATACACCAAATTTGACGGCCTCCTCACAATAGGGGGATGTTTTTTTCTTTTAAGGCGGCCCCCTACCGTGAGGGGGATATACACCAAGTTGTCAAATTTAGTGTACAATAAACTTAATTCATGTCAAATGTGACATATTTTTATCATTATCATCGAGAAAGGATGCTTTTGAAAATACGTCCAAATAATTGTGATTCTTACTATTGTTATTTCATGAAATTGCTACAATTTCAAGTGACGATTGTTCGTCTATTAAATGGTTGCAGAATATAACCATTGCGATATTTGATGGAATGTTTAATAACATATAATCATGGCTCATATGAAACGTGTATGCATTCTATATTGCAAAATTGTGATCAAATTTATAAGCACCTGACTGTTTAAATGAAAAAATTAGTACTAATTAAGTGAACTGTACATTCTCCCTCTATATTACAATAAACAATAAAAACTAATAGTAGTTTAAATTATCATAATTTTGAGAAAAATATAAAAAAAACAATTCTAATTTTTTTAATCAATTAAATTCCTAAATATCTTGTTTAGCCCTTTTTTATACTCATTATCTAAAACTTATTTTTGCTCAAACTTATTTTCAGTCATATATTTTCACAATAAAATATTACACGTAAACCTAATTTTTTCCCACTTTTTAACTACACATTATTAAAAATTCACTATTAAAAAATGCATTTCCAACAAAAAAAAAGGGGGGCTCAAACACATGCTTAATAATTTCTTTATTAATCATCCGATTTGTAAAAAGTAAAAGTTAAATATTCGGGTGATCTAATTTTTCTTAGTTGTTACTTAGCCCACGGTTGAGAACAATTTATAAATAAATATAAATTAGTGATAAATAAGTTGATAGTACTTGTGAATGTATTGAAAGTAAAATTAAAAATGAGGTTTGATAATTTACTAATCTATAAATTATGTCAAAATCGATGCTTCCTTGATTGGGCCCATGAAAAATGGATTAGAATTTGATAGGAGCCCATTTATGATCTTATCAAGTGAAAATTACGTCACTCACTTTTTAAAAATCTACAATATTCCAATTTTACTTTCGACATTTTTATTCATAAAATACTCTTATATATACTGGCATAAAAGAGTCGGATATACAAAATGCAATATATAGACGTGTCATTTATGCGAAAAAGTCGAATCACGCTTTTATTCCAAAATTGGTTTTTCTAATATATCAAATTGTCAATATGCAATGCAATCGCACTCAAGCTTCAATCACGACGTAGATCTTGAGCGGGATTACATATTGATAAGTGAAATACACTTGGCCCTAGTTTTAAATTATCCAATTCAAAATTAAGTTTGCTTTTTTTTCTTTCAAAAAACAGATGATAATTCACATTTTAAATATTAAATAATAATATTATAGAAATTAAATTATTCTACATACTCACCATACCATCATCTACCTTACCAAATTTCATTCCCAAATCCTAATTATTACCCCCTCTCTCTCTCTCTCTCTCTCTCTCTCTCCCATCTTCTATCTATTCTTTCTACAAGAGTCGGAGCCTTAGCGAGAAGCAGCGTAGCTGCTATGATGGAGACGACGTTGTTACTGCAACAACGGTAAGCAACAATGCTAGGCAGCGGCGTCAAGTTGCCGCTTGTGGTTGGGAGAATAATGGAGGTGGTGGAGACCACTTGGGTGGTGTCAGAGGTGACTGCATGAGTAGTGGTGGAGAAAATAATGGAGGGGTGGTGAGCTTACATGTGGTGGTGACGACAACCACTTGGGTGGTGGAGGTGACTGCACAGGTGGTGGGGAGAAAATTGGTGATGGGGATGGGTAGAACGGTGGTGTTTGTAGTTTCGGTGTTGGATTTGGCGACGAAGAAGATGGAGTCGACACAGCCTTAGTTGGTGGCATTAGCTTTGATTATGGTAGCGATCCTTCAATTTTGGGTTGTTGGGTCGTGTCTGTGTTGGTGGCAGTGCATTTGTGTTATATTGTTGGTTGTGGTGGTGGTAGTGACGATGGTCACAAGTGGTGGTGGTGGTGAGGTGGCTTAACATTTGATTTGTGTCTGCTGTGGAATTGGGTTGGAGTGGAGTGAAGTGGGGTGGGATAAATAGTGTTTGCGACCAATTGGTGGTGGAGTTGGGATAGGGGTATGGATGGAATGAAGAGTGCTCGTGACTAAGTATTTAGGTATTTGTGACAAATTATTGGATTAATTTGTGACAGTTGTGACCAACTATTTGAGGTGATGTGGGTGTGGGTTTGGGGATGTGGTGGGATGAAGAGTGTCTGTGACCAACTATTTCAATGTTTGTGATCAATTATTTGATTAGTTTGTGACCAACTATTTCAATGTTTGTGATCAATTATTTGATTAGTTTGTGACCAACTATTTAATATGTGATCAATAAATAATATGTCACTAACAAAATAAATAATTCGTGATCAATTAATTTGATAATTTGTGATTGAGAAATACATTGCGACCATTTACATTCGATAATTTGTGACCTTAATTTATTTAATTTATAAAATATTTTTAATTAATTAATTATTAAATTAAATATAATTATCACTTGACTTTTTAAGTTTTAAAATTTATTTCTTAATTTTGAAATGGTATATTTTAATCACCTTAAATTTAGATGAGATAATTTGATGAATGAACCAACTATGCCCAACTATATCTTGTAAAGCCCAACTAAAAAACCCAACTAGTGTAAAGGGTAAAAACGCCTAGGGTTTTCGGTCGGTGTTCTCTATACTGTAAAGCAGAGGCTAGATAATTTCATCAACCCATTTGTTATCCCTTATTGCACTGATTTCTACTCAACTTCTTCATTACCAAACTTGGAAGGTAATGCCGGTTTTTATTAGTGCAAAAACGGGCTTTATATGTTGAAATATGAGTCGATCCTATTGGTGTGAATGGTTTAAACTCTTTATAATTATTATTTTTTCCATATGTTGTTTCTTGATCTTTATCTTCCTCTAGCATCAGTGAATTTCTCGACTACAAAATGTATACACATCTAGCTCGAAGTTTCTGTTTGCAAGAGAACAAATAAAGTAAAACCCTTTAGTTGTACATAAAGGATTCAAGAAAAACCCATAAAAGTTTGTTTCTTTGAACGCGTAACAACATATGAAAGAAAAGACCCTTAGGATCAAAGAAATCCAAAGAAAATCTTAACACTAAAACAAACATTGAATAGACTAGTTAGCTTTTAGATTTTTTACGTCATTACTGATTACTTCGTTATCTTTTTCTATTTCTATTTCAACTTGTGTCATGCATTCATTTGCATTTTTGCCCCTTAATCAGTATTTTTTTCCTGTAAGGCATGTTCTTTTGTCCTTGTTGCTGCTGCATCTCCAATATCTCCTGAGGGCTTTGTCCATCACTTAACAAATGTTGAAATATATAGACACATCTAAGTATATATAATTTTTCTTGATTCATAATTAAATTAAAGATAAAAATGAAAGAAATTAGCAGCACTAATGTAGATATCACAATAACAGTCAATGTCGAGACCATTCTTTTGTTTGATAAATAAAAAAAATGTGGAAGTTTGTGCAAATATGATTGCAAATGTTCAAATCGAACCGGATGGATCTTTTTGTGTGGATTTGTGTGTTACTTTCTTCACTTTTATTAAATTTAATTTTGCTTCTCCCTGTATGATATGTGAAACTTTTGTTGGGTTATTCTTTATTTACCTCGATTTACAGAAGCTTTAGTTCTTGCTTGATATGTGCTGCTTTAAAATATAGAATGTGCTTTGAGACCCAGTATTTCCGCGTGTGGAAACGAAGACCCCGTGTCATTGCACGCAAAAATTCGGTGTGCCTCCGCGCACGCGAAGAGCTCGAGTCTCCGTGTAGTCGGAGACATTGGATCTCCATGCTGCGTGGAAATATTTCCGACCTGAGAACACCCTCTACTAAACATACATACTTCAAACTCTAATTCCATTTGTTTATAAATAAATTTTATTATTAATATAGATTATGCTTTTTCATAATTTATGCAGATGTCTTTGGAATACATACTGTCTCCAAATCAATGGTTTTCTGCTACCATCACTCAATTTCCAAATCATCAGTATCTTAAAGAGTTTGTAGAGCTTATCAATGCAGATCAACAAGCATCTTTAATGTGTAGTAATTTCCATGGATTTATATACAGTATTATTTATAGAGCAGAAGAAGAACAACAATTTAGTAGCAAATTAGTTCATGAATTTATAATGAGACTTGTCAACTGTGGCAAGAATAATGAAGTTTGGGTAAAATTAGATAACCATTTGGCCCGCTTTGGTATGCAAGAGTTTTGTCTCATTACCGGATTACCTTGCCACGAAGTATCTATGAATCTTGACTTTAACAATGATCGACTCAGAAATCAATACTTTAATGGTACGAAAAGAATTAATATGAGAATGCTTTTTGAAGCATTTCACCTATGTGAAAATCAAGATGATAAATTTAAACTCGGACTGGTGATATTAGTTGAATGTGTTTTAAAACCAACTGGAAGATATATTGACTATAGAACTCTGGGCATGGTTGAGAACCTTCACGCCTTCCTTGCATATCCATGGGGCCGTAAAGCATATGTTGTTCTATTAAATTCATTGCAAGCATCGCAACTGGAACGAGTACAGAGAATGCAACAGAATGAGCAAATTGAATGTAAATATTCATTACATGGATATCCGCTTGCATTTCAGGTACTTTTCTTCTATTATTTTATTTTCACCAATTTATTTACAATTTTATTTATTGGTATAAATCTTATATATTTTCAATTATGTCAGTACTGGATATACGAAGCGTTTCCACATATTGGACAAAAATTTGGACGACGGAAATATAGAACATTACAATGTCCAAGAATGTACAGGTGGAAGCCCAATAAAATATTAACAGAGAATATAGTTAAGCAATTTTTTGCTACCCAAGAGGTAATTTAATTATTTGATTATATTTCTTATTACATTACATTATACATTTCATTATATTTTTTTTCATTTTTTAGAAAAATTCACAATAAATCATTTAAATATTTTATTACAATTACAGATTCAAGTGATTACAGTATTACAACCTACGGACGAAGAATTGCAGACATTGTGGTACACAACTCTTTCATTGCCACGGGACAACCAACATAACATACTAGATGGCATTGTGAACGGAGAATTGAACAATGTACCACAACAAATCCCAGACACTGATAACATGCGAACTGGTAATGGTACTGCAGTTGGAGCTAGCCAAAGTTCTACTTCTATTAACTCCAACTATGTGACTAGAGAAGAAATGGAGCGAATGCTGAACATTACTAGGCAGCATATTGTATCAGATATATCTGGTTTGTGCGGCGACTTGAAAACAACCATTGTTGAAGAATTAAGAAGACAAGAACGCCTGTACGAAACAATTCTTCAAAACCAGAAAGAATTGTTTGACCAACATAAGAAGTGGCAACAAGACCACTATGAACGCATGCAGCCTGTGGATACTTCAACTTACCAAACTCTTCTTGACAACCAAAAACAATTCTTCCAACAACAACAACAGTTGCAAGAAGAACACTACCAAGACATGCAATCTAGCATGCAAAATTACGTAGATACCAGTTTAAGTTCAGTAAGATCTTATATTGATAACCAAAATAGCAATATGCTGAATAAACTATCCGACTGGCAATCAAACATGGAAGCTGTTATAACTTCCCTCCAACAAAATGTTCATGTCCATAGCAGTCCAATTCTAAAGCACGCCTCAACGTCTCAACAAATTGAAAATGTTGAAAAATCGACAAAAAGAAAGGCTAAAGGAAAAAAGTTATAGTCTTCAACGCCATCCATAGATTATCTTTTAGAAGACTATCATATGGACATATACACAACACTTGAGACTGGGTACTAAAGAATCTATGAAGGTAACCAATCTAATTCTACTTTATTAGCTTAAATATTATAATTATAATTTGATTAATTTAAAACTAATTTAAATTATGTTAGGCAGTGCATATTGGGATGATGGAACTGATAATCTGTGCAGAAGAGACACAATAAAAGCAATAATGGATATAACACAGGATATCAATACTGCGGTAAGTAAAGTTTATTCATCATAACAAATTTCATTCTCTACTTAATATATTTAATTTATATCTATTTATTCTTTTAGAAGAATACATAAATGGCAATTTACCAGCAGCTAGTCGTCCATGGTTAACATGCAATTATCTATTAATTTCATGTTCGTATCAAGGCAACAATTGATATCTCTTTTTTGTGAATTTTCGTGAATGAAAATTCCAAATATATGATTGTAGCCACAATGTTCATACGCCGCAACAGGTCAGGACACGTGTAAATGCAATATTAAATTTAGTCCAAATATTATTGTCTTCAGAGTTTTCCATCAGACAATATATAAGGAAAAATAAAAACAAGCAAATGGAATTGGACATCATACTTTATCTACCTTGTACAAATAACAGGTATTTCAACTACTATTTACTATAATATTTCATTTTCTATTTAATTTAATTTCACATTTATGGCATTAATTTAATTTAACATAAAACTATTTCTTCCACAGGCCAAACCGTGGAATTTTTTTGCTCAAATACATAGAATGTTACATTCTTGGATATCCAATAGAATCAGTTTCTCCAGACATGATGATTATATACAGATGAAAAATTGCTATAGATATTTGCTATAATGAATATTTTCTACGTCCACGTTAATCCTGGTACTACTGGATACTCATATTTGCGCAAAAAACATCTCACAACATATGTACAATGCATCTGTAGCTGAAACACTTTTGTCCACCTCATCAGCTTTGAAAAATTTGTTTCGGGCATTAAGACTTTGTGGGGGATACTGAACTGCGAGCTTAATGACAAGGCTTTTGCGGTATGATTGAACTATTTGCAATGCTGCTTTTGGTTTAAAAATCAATCTCTTCTGTTATACAAGTACGTGATGTACATTTATACTTGCTTTTCCTCAGGAAATTACATCTAGAATTAAAGGTTCTGCAACTGCTGCAAATTTGCTACTTCATTTCTACCATTCCATTGGAGGATTAGTGCTTATCAAGGTAAAACATTTTATACATTACACTCTTTCAAACTGGATCTTCTTTACTAAAAGTACTTGTGCTATAGTTAAAACAACTCAAAAAATCCTTAGGAGCTCTAGGCTACAAAAAAACCTGCCAAAAAAATTTAGTAAAAGTGGCCGAAAAGAAGTCATATTGGTGAGCTCACGCACATCAGTAAGCCAAGGTGTAGGCCTTACACATGGCAATCAATACGTAAATATTGAGGCTTTTAGTTGAAGCTTTCCACAAGGTGCAGCTGAATAAGTAAACCTTAGATGCTTTTGGAAACACTGAGAATTATTGTCTTCTTTCCCTCCTAGGTGTTAGTTTACAGGTACAATGATTCAATTTATCTGAAGATGGGAAAACTGGTAATCATGATCAAGCTTGCTTTGGAACCAAAATAGAAACCAAGTAAGCTCACTCTATTTATGTTTGTCCAATGATGCAGTTGCTCATACTTGTTGATAATGCTGGTGGATTCTTTCCTTCTTTCAATCATTCACCATGTAATGGTTTAACATTTGCAGATTTTGTAATGCCATTTTTTCTCTTGATGGTTGGCGTATCTCTTTCACTTACATACAATGGTACTTGTTTCTTCATAAAAATGCAGTTAGATTTGCTTTACATTTGTGTCGTAACTTTATTATAGCATGTGCATGTGAATTTGGGATTGCCTTATCATCCTCCTTTACTAAGTAAAAGCAAATACTATTGTTTATCTGAGTTTTAGGCTACTCACAATCTTTTTGCAATGTTTTACAGAATTTCATCTAGAAATCATTTTCTTACAATCATTTATGTTATTAGTTATATACCAACTCCAGAATACTTTTGTGAATGATGACTATAAATGCTTTTAATATTCTTATGTATCCAGCCCTATATTCTTTTTCCCAGAATTTCACTTGCATTTCAACATAACTTTTTAAACAAAATGTTACTCAATGTATATGGTAATTTGGCTCCATGTCAAGAACAACAATTAATTTCTCAATTTTAGATACCCTTTTGATTAGATGCCGAAAATTCAAGCAATTCAATCAGATTTTGGGACAGATGGTCTCCACTGGGTTTATCAAGGACACTTATGCCGCAAGCAGAATCCTCAAGTTTTCCACTGACTCAAACTTTATCCACATTAATTATTCCCATAAAATCTTCCGTCACATTGAGAATACAAATGGTTTCATTTGGAACACCATGTTGAGGGGTCCCGTGCAAAGAAACCAGGCCAAAGATTCAATATTTCTATATAAATCAATGTTAAAAAAGAGTTTTATCATTGATAATTATACTTATCCAATCTTGATTCAGGGATGCTCAGTTGAATTTGCTGAATTTGAGGGCAGAGAGTTGCATGATCATGTGGTGAAAATGGGTTTTGACTGTGATGTCTGTGGTGAACAATTTGATTTAAATGTATAGTGTTTGTAGTAAACTAAGTGATGCCAGAAGGATGTCTGATGAAAGTCCCGTGTTGGACTCAGTTTCATGGAACTCAATTTTGGCGGGGTATGTTTTAACAGGGAGTGTTGAGGAGGCCATGCTAATGTACAATAAGATGCCGAAAAAGAATGTGATCTCATCGAATTCTATGATTGTGCTGTTGGGTAAGAAAGGTAAGGTGAGTGAGGCTTATCAGTTGTTTAATGAAATGGAAGAAAAAGATTTGGTTTCTTGGACTGCATTGATTTTTTGTTATGAACAGAATGGCATGTTTGAAGAGGCTTTGGATTTGCTTGTGAATATGTATCATAATGGAATTAAGGTAGATGATGTAGTGGTGTTTGTGAGCTTCGGTGAGTAGCAGCTTGTAGATTGTGATCATGAGGTATAGCTCTTTTACCCTCTCTCTTAATCTTGGCCAGTTGGCCTTCCAATGCTATTTATTGTCTTTCATGAGCATGATCAGACACTTAAATTTTGGGTCTTTTTTTCAATATTTTGGTTGACCTTCACTGTGATTTCATTAGGTGTGCACATTAGGTTATACATTCTTCATATTCGTTTCATTAGCTATTTCTGGTGAAGTTTGTCTCCTATTAGAATATTGGGAAGATTTTCATATTTGAATTTTGGTTCAATGCACACCCTGTTACATATTCTTCATATTCATTTAGCAGCTCGTCAAATACAAAAGAGATTGTGTTCATGTTCTATTCAGCAGTCGAGTTTTTGGGTGTTCTTCTACTGGTGGATGTAGGTATAACTTTAATCTAGTTCTTTTAGCATTTTTTTTGTATTTATCAGTTATAATGACAGACAATAGTTACAGCTACCCAGGGAGTACACATCTTCATTTCGCTGCACGGGATGGTTCATTGGACTATGTCCGGAATTGCTTGCTTAGAGTGCTAATCATCTTCAAAAAGATTTCTTTGGGTGAGCCATGGAACTTTCTCCCAATTAAATGGATCTCTCTTGAAGTCACTTAAATAATTGCAATCAAATATTGGTAATTCTCATCTAGGTAATTGAGAGTGGGACAAATATTCAGATAGCTAAACTGGGTAATTTCATGCCCCTATAGAATTCTTTCGAGACTAATGAACCAATCCGTTATACACACTAGAGATTGTAGTCACTGAGCAACTAAGGATGAAAGCTTCGAGATAAGTAACCTACAAACTATTTATTCTCTTTACTTTTCCAGTGAAATAGATGGGGAAATTTTGAGATGTTCACCTAATCTTATTGAATTGAAGGTAATAAAGATTGGATTAAATTGCGTATTATGGCTTTCGGAGCTTCAATACGATATAAAATTATTTTTAGTATTATTATTTTTCAAATTTCTCTCATAATGTTATGCTGCTCTATTTCCTTTCATAGACCAATGTACTAGATATTTGCCATTCTTTAATAGATTTAAGCAGTGTTAAATGAAAGTAGATAAATTAATTATTAAGTAGTTTCCTTATTCTTTTAAGTAATTTTTGGTTTTTCTCCTTAAAAAGTATCATGCCTCTCTCATTTGAGAAACTTTTGAGAAAGTCTAAAGGAAAATAACATGTTTAGAATGAGGTTCAATAGCTTCACTTGAAAAGGAACCGACGAATAGAAGAACAGGAAATGGAGTTATCACTTCAAATATCTTTAGGTTCTTGACTCGTTAAATCTTCCATTTGAAGGTCAAAGTTAAATAATCCAGTATTCTTGAGTCAGAATTATACATGAAATGGTCCAGTACTAGATAACTTCCTCCACATCAGTTTGTCATTTGGATTTACGTCAATTCCTAAGGTCGTTTGGATACAGTTATTAAATATTCGCGATGATCATTAATTTCTAATTAACTGTTGTATTTTCTACTTTCAGGAAACTTTGTTCAGGCTATCATCAACTAAAGAAGATGACTGACAGTAAAATATTTGCAGCTGATGGTGAAAATGGGGAATTGGAATGTGGAACTTCTGATAATTGAACATTTGTGCGCATTGTACAGCTATAAGGCATACCTTGTGCTGAATAAATGGAAATAAAATTACTCTTTTCCTGATTCTTTTTGTTTTGATTTCAAGAAGTTGCGTATGGTATAAGTCAAATTTCCTCCGGTACGAAAGAAAAGGTTTCTCCTAAGAAGCCAACTATTGTTCCCTAGATTGCAATATGCTGTTTAAGTTTTTAACTTTTTCCTTCATTTCAAATTGTTCTTTAATTTATGTAATCTTAGATTGAATTTTTTTTTTTTTAATTTCGGAATATTATACTACAATATGTTCGTCGAAATCAGAATTATTTGTTTGTCTATAAATCTCAACCATTTGTCTTAGGGTTACCATTCAAGCACAACTGTTTGCTTATATGTATGCATATATGCCTGTAACTTCTTTTTGGGTAAATGGGTATCTGTTTCTCATCATAGATGTGTTAAAAGTGATCCTTCATCTCATTCTTCGTTGGAGTGTTATTATTGAAATTAGACGTAGATAGTGATGCCCCTTTTCTGTTTATGGACAATTCATCTGATAGAATTATGTTTAGGTTGTATTTCACTCGTTCCCACTGTAATGGGGATGTTCTTTGGGTTCAGAGGGAAATGCTTCACGCACTGCGCATTGCCTTTGATTGTGGACATAATCTATTTTTATTAAATGCAAAAGCAAACATGGATTGCTTGACGAGTTCATAAATCTCTGATTTCTGCTCTAATCCTGTGCTAATCTGATAAATTTAGAGCAGTATGTATATTTCCCTCGATTTATAGGCCTTCTTCTTGAGCATTTATCAACCAACTTTGTGTTTTAATCTTTTCTTTAACTCGAGGAAATCAATTTCGGTGTATTTGTACTGTAATTTTCTGTTATCATGTCAAACCTTTGGCCAGAGATTTGATTTTGGGAGAGGAAGAAATTCTTCCATTTTACCATGGAAAATTCTTAACGGGCGACTTTGATTGTGAACTCGATTTATGCCGTATGCAATGAAGACGATGCAATGAAAAAGTGGTACAAGGTTGTAGATGAGTATTTTGTAAATCCAGAGAGAAAATGACTTCTATACAACAGTAATTTGTAATGTAAATGTTAGATGTAGCTATGTCAACGAGTTAAGCTGAGCCTGAGCCCAAAAAAAAAGCTCTGATTCGGTTTGAGCTTTTTTGGGCCCGAACAGAGCAAAGCTAGGTCAAAAATGAGGCTCGGTAAATTTATATTTTTTACTTAAAGAATTTAAAATTTGTACAATTTATATGTGTAATGTGTTATAAATTAAATAAATTATAAAAGTTGAAACCCTCCTTCAAATGTCTAAATTGAAGATCAGAGTTAAGAAATTGGATGATAAAATACTGAATATTGAGTAAAGAAAATAGAGATAGATTGATATGAAGTTGTAAAATTTTTCTCGTATCTATAGATAAAAAAAAATATTTGATTTAACCACACGGGTCGACCCGAGCCGACGAACTTTTTTGCCATGCCTAGCTAGAAGAGTAGATGTAATTCCAGATTTGACTAGTTTTAATATAGTCTTTATTGAGCTTGATAACCGTTTTCTTTCCTTCTCTTATTTTGTATATCGTCTATTTGAATTTATTTGTGTATATACTGCTATTTTTTTGCATTGTAAATGATTTTGTATGGTATTGAAATTTTAAATGAATTTCATTAATGATCACTTAAGTTATTTTCTTAATACTAAGTTGCCAAAAAATTTAAATTTAAATTTAAATCCTATAATGTCTTGTGATAAAATAACTCCTTTTTTTTTTAACAATTTTTACTGGCTTGGTGTAATAAATATTTATATTTGGTGATACGTCGTCACTTAATTGCGTCACACAGGAATATAATGTTGATTCTTTTAACCAACTGATTATTATTGTAATATCTGAAAATTTTAGTATCTTTTATCGTAAGAAAATAATTAGAGTGATGATTGACGTAATTACTCACAATTCGAATAAAAATTAATGCAACTACCCCTCCCATCTTAATTATAATAATAATACATAATAATTTAGAGCCGATTACATGTATAAATGTTCCATACTCTAATCCATCCACTGGTAAATCTGCTAAACTACATAAAGCAAGGTGAAATTTTTACATCCTTTCTGGAAGAGTAACAAATGATGCATTTCTTAACGGAAAAACCTATTTCTCCCGGCTCAATGACCGGGAGAAAAACAGGGGCGCCGATCATTGAGTCGGGAGAAATAGCATAGCCCTTTCTTTACTCTAAGAACTATGATATGTTTGAGTCACATTATTTTTTTTATTTTCATTCTTCTATTTATTTTTAACCATATTTTTCAGTAAAATAATATTTTCTATTATATCAATAACGTTTCCTTCTTTTTCAATCACATATTCTCCATCACATCAACGATAAAAATATATACTTTTTTTAAAAAATTTGTATCAAACGGGCTGTAACTTGTTGTCAACGGGCCCACCATCGTCCCACAATGTGGGCCCGTCTCCATTTCCTTTCCATGTTCGGCCTTGTCTTTTCTAGCATCATCATCAATTTTTTACCCAGCTATTTTTATATTATTTCCTATCACTATTTCACTATCTAAGTACAGATATAAGAAAATTTCCATATATCTCGAAATTCATCTTGCAACTTGGATTCCTTCTAAAATTTCAACGCTCCCAAGGTATGTAGTATGCTTGTTCGTTTTAAAATTCTACCTGTAAAATTTTGAAATTTTCATTTCAAGGGCTTTCCGCTTTGTTAATTATTTTCCATTTTTATTTGGATTTTAAGAAGTTTTATTGAATTGATGAATTCCACAAGAAGTTAAGATATATTCGATTTCCATAGAAAGTAATTGATTTTTCCAATAGGAAGGAAATAATTAATATCTACCTAGACTTGATTGAATTCCCGTAAAGTTTTGAATTTTTAATTTCCAGGGGCTTTCCGCTATGTCAATTACTTTTCATTTTTATTTGGAAATTATTTTGATTGATTTCCAGCTGAAGTTAAGTGAAATTCGATTTTGCATAGGAAATAATTAATTTTTATCTGGACAGTTTTTGGTAGATTTGATTCACTGTTGAACTGGAATGGCGCTTGCTTATCCTCGATCTCGATCTGAACTATTTATTGGGGATTCAAAATTATATTTTGTATAATAAGAAAAAGGAATACAAGGTAAATGGATTTGGAAAGGGAGGTACCGGGACTTGGATTTGGTGAAGATAATGAGGTAATTAGCACCATTTCTTGCTTAGAAAAATTGGGTAGTGGTGATGAAACCAAGGTGCAAAACAACGGATGTGTGGTGGAAAATATGTACCCTAATGAGTTATCTTATGAGGGGACGGGAATGGGAACTGAAGTTAGAGGGTTGGTTAATTTGGCAGACGCTGATGTGAGACCTGAAGTGTCGCCTTCCCCAGCAACAACGAAGAAAGGAAATAGGTTGAAGAAATGGAAAAGGATCAAGAGGGACCCCAATAAGGTTGGAAACAATAGTGTTGATACTGCCAAGATGGTGACACAGGATTCGTCAAATTCAGGTGCAAATTCGAGCAAACGGATGCAAGTTTTTGACGACAGGAACCAAAGAGGGGAAGGGTCTGTCTCATCAACAAATGCGAGGAATCTTGATGGTTTTGCTATGCTTGGTGATTATAGGTTGTCCATTGGACCAACCTTTGCTGCTGGTACCGATTCAGAGAATAGCGAGGATCGGAGTAGCAAGTTCTCCACGGCAGCCAGTGTTCCAAGGCCCAGATATGAGATGCCAGTTGTTGCAGGATTTCCGCGCGATAAGAACAGGATGAGGAGTCTGAGTGGGAAGAATTTGGGCAACTTGGTGCATGGTCAGCAGGGATTAGGACGCATTGTGATCAGTAAGAAGGCTGAAGGAGAATGTGTCAAAATCGAGAAGGAAAATTCTCATTCCAGCATGGAATCTGACTCTCGAAGCTCCATCTTTGTCCTTATGCAGGGAAATGACACTGCACCGAGTAACGGGATTCTAAGTGGAAAACCAATGAATTACAATGAAGAAAATGGTGATGAAGTTCGGGCCGGTGAAAGGGAAGTCAGCAATAGGCTTCGAGGTGGTTATAATAGGAACAGTGGCAAAGGATTTGAAGATGTCTCTTGTGAAGATTTAGTTGCCAACTCATCTTGGGAGGCTAAAGAAGAAAGAAGTGGGAACCATGAGAACTCAACATATTGTAATCCTCTAGTTGAATCCATCTTTGTACTTCAGTCAGCACAAGAAGCACTTGAAAAAGGTGAGCGCACCTTCTCCATTTGCCTCGTTTGATAGTTATCTTGTTTACTTAAATATTTCTTATACATCATAAACTCTATGTTTGCAATATTAAGATAGTAAGAACGATAATTTGGCATGTGGAATCTTTCTTAAGAAATGCAGTTTGCATAATAAGGAGATGGCTTTAAGTTATTGTCACAAAATCTAAACCAAGGGCAAGGGATTACGAGGACTGTATAATCCCTTTTGGGGGAAAATGTGAAGTTCATCTCCTAGAGAAAGTATATTTAAACACTAAATATAGTAGGATAAACTCTCTTGTTGACCCTTACACAATCAAATTATTCCCCATAGCTGTACTGATTTATTTGCACAGTTTAAAGCATCGGTTTAAGGTTAAAAATTGATGAATTAATTAAAAGGGTTATAGGATATTTGTTCAAGTGCATTTCTAGTATGTGATCGTGCATGAGTACTACTTTATCCTTTTCTTCTTATGTAAAATAAAAAACTATGGTTTGCTATCATTAACTTGTAAATGCTTGAGTCTTTTACTTCCATTTAGTGGACTTAGCATTTCTTCAGATTTGGAGATGGTTTAAATATTTATTATAAGATTATTCCAAGAATAAAAAGAAATGGTGCTAAGGATTATGCAAATCCCTGTAGCTTTGCCAGTATGTTGGAACATATCATTCAAAACGGTACTTACTGGTTTGAAAAATTTCAATTAAATAGATAAATGGAGTGTATGATCTTTGTCATGCCAATTAGTGTTTTGTGTGTTCAATACTGTATGTTTGCTTTGAATATAGGATCGTCCTACTGGGAATATAGGTTGCTTGAAATTCTACCTAGCAGTTGAAGAGTGTATGAAATTGTTCGTTAAAAATGCATTTCTTAAAGTTAGTATTGGTTAATGAAAAAAAAAAATAAATCACTTTTTCCTCTTAATTTTCTTGTGTATTGCAAAATCTATTGTTTATATGTTATCCTACTTTATTGCTGTTAAAAATGCATTTCTTAAAGTTAGTATTGGTCAATGAAAAAAAAATATTCACTTTTTCCTCTTAATTTCCTTGTGTATTGCGAAATCTGTTGTTTGCGTGTTATACTACTTTATTGCTATTATAACATTTGACTTACTTGAATAAGGGTGACGAAGTTTCAGCCAAATGATTTCTGGAAGTAACATATACCTTTATATTGGTGAAATTGAAGAGGTGAAATTTGGAGCGGTTCCTACATTGTAATATTGACACGCCTCATGTCTGTGCTGTTAATACTGCATACATCTCGTATTGTCAAACGATACGTATTGTGCAGCTTTAAATTTCTTGCTTCTGTTTGTAAACTTTAGGAAATATTGGCTTTTTAAACACACGATAACTCTGTTTACTGGATTTTTTATTGTCGCTGTACATATTGACTCTAAATTCTTCTCAAAGTGGGAACCCCTGGTAAAAATTAGCGATTAGTTCAAATAGAGATTCTATTTTAAGACTTTCTATTGTAATACTCCGTGCCACGTCTAGTGGTGTCATAGTGATGTAGAGAAATAGGGAAGAAGAAGAGAAGAAAGAGGGAAGGATAAGAAGAGTTTAGGGGGGATAAGATATTAATATTTAACCCATCAATAATAGTCTGAGTACAATAAAATTCTGCACCCTATTTATAAACTCAAGAACTCCTTGTGAATAACAATTATTAAAATGATAAAATCCTGTCTAATATAACCATTGAAATCTAATTTAAATCATACTTATCTTCAGTCATAATCTTCTCAGGATCAAAGTTCCCTATCCTCATCTCCATCACACAGTGCTGCAAAAGAAATGGAACAACAATTGTCCATAGTGCCAATTCCTCCATATATCATCGGTGATTTTATTATAGTTTCTATGAGTGGATTTGTTGAAGATACACACCCCCACCACCACCCCTGCACCTGGCGTCTTGAACTTTTTTAATTATTTCGTTTTTGTCACTTAGTATCTGCATCTTTGTTTGATTGTACCAACTTAATCTGTTTATCTGCTGGGAGACCAAAGATGTTATTGTATTCTTTTAATGCAACACGGATTGGCAATCTTCCTTGACCTTTTTGTATTCCTTTTTCACGCTTGAGATTTTTATTACTAAATGGGTCGATATGTCTCTACAGAGATTCAAAAGTTTAGGGAAATTGGAAGAGGAGATGTTTCGGTTGATGATGTGATTCAAGATTTACCTTCAGAGTTTGCTTCAGTTGATCCAAAATTGTACGAAACAAGCTCCTCTGAGCAGGTATACTCTTGCAAGCATGTGCATAGTTCTTTCCGTTCCTTCTACTCTTGGGGGAAAGAAACAGCAGACATGGACATGGATATTGAACTCGAGGACCTCTTTAAGCAAAGGATTGAAGCTGAAGTTGAATATCTGGTAATATCAATAAATGCTCAGATTTTGAGAGTTGCTGCACTGGATCATATCACCCTTCTGGAAGATCAAAATACTAGAGCTTTGCAGCAAACCTCCATGCTGAACGAGCTTGAAGATACTGAAGACGTTAAAAGTGCTGCAGTGGATTCTGAAGACGTTCCAAGCGCTGACGAAACACTGAAGATGCAGAAAAGGGTATGTAAGTACACATCTTGTTTTTTCATACAGTTACTACTGTTGGTGATTGTACTGGGAGTCTTTATTTTCCAGTCACCACCAAATTATTCCGGGATTGTTCCGACTTAATCTTTTAGAAAGTCTTCCCTTTTTTCCCTATTCTTTTTAAAATAGCATTTTGACATTTTCTTTTATGTAGTAATTTCTTCAAGAAATAGATGACAAGGCATTAGCTAGTTTATTTCATTTCATCATACAGTATTAGATTCTGCTGCATTGAATTTGTATACCTTACTTTTATATCTTTTATTTAAGCTCGTGTTCACGCAGTAAAGAGTGTTCATCTTTTAAAAAGTATCAGTTCGAGTCCCCTTAGGTCATTGAGGTGACTATCTGACCGTAAACTTCAAGGCTTCATAGAATTAGTCGAGGTGCGCGCAAGTTGGCCGAACATCTATGATTATATAAAAAAAATCTTTTTACTTTCTGTTTTTTTTTTTTTATTTTGGCCTTGCGTTTTCTTTTATCAAAATTGGTTGCAAATATTTTAATTCCTTTCACAAACAAACTAAACGATACATATTTTTAACTATTTTAGTATTAATTATTTCTCTCATTGAGTTTTGTTAGACAACGAAGGCTTTCATCAAAAATAGAAAAGTTGAGGACTTCGAATCAAACTTAACTATTAAATTTAAGCGTCACCAAACGCCACGACGCATGCAATCCATTATGGCCGTGTCGACCCCATACATCCAAACACATATTTGTAAAGCAACATCATTAAATAGATCATAAATTATAGTCATGTCAAAATTAAAGAACAGAGATGGCACCATATGAAATGAAAAATGCATGAACCTTTTGCTAGATGATGCCTAGATTTTGAGCAATTTCTTTTATACTACACGGATCCACACTCCCGAAATTATTATTATTTTTCAATAAATGGATTAAAATATTAAAACAGTTTACCCTAATTAAAGGCAGGCGCATATGGATGGGCCTTGCATCATCTTCATTGACACAAGATTTTTAAATCTTTATCATCAGGATTCCAACCACTTATTATTTAATTGAATATTTTTCATCCAAATTGAACAAGACTTTTGTAGCATATTATTGCATTTGAAACTCTATTTATTATATTATTTACTTTAGTTCTGTTTAGCATACCATAAAACTTAATTAGCGAGACTTTAAAAAGTATGATTAGTCAGATGATTCGAGGATTTTCAATAATATTAAAAATGAAAACAAGTTAGAAGTTTATGCGCGTATCGAATTCCGTTTAAAAAAAAAAATTATGTACCAAACTTGCAATATGTCTCGTTTCGTTTTGTTACAAATCAGAGTGTTAGTAAATTTCGAAAAATTGATAAAATTGTGAGCATTATCTTGAAATTGAAGGATGCTTACTATTGATTATAATGGACAAAATTTATCATCAAATCAAACTCCACTTTTTTCCTCAAAAAATAATAATTTATATGCCATCTTCTTCTCCAATTTGGTCTCCCAAAGGTCCACTTCTCACATATCGACTCCCCCACCCCACCCCACCCCCAAATCTGGGCTCTGGTCCCAATTTCGCCACTGGATCTCACTTCCCTCCCACCCCTATAATCTATATACACTTCTCGATCAACATATACATACAGAACTATATCTATACTATACAATTGCAGAATCCATTTTTGAATAAGAAGACTGTAAATTATA
This sequence comes from Fraxinus anomala, assembly GCA_903798345.1. Classification (NCBI taxonomy): domain Eukaryota; kingdom Viridiplantae; phylum Streptophyta; class Magnoliopsida; order Lamiales; family Oleaceae; genus Fraxinus; species Fraxinus anomala. The sequence continues at coordinate 6,032 of CAIGRN010165543.1, read as the reverse complement.
AAGTTTGAATTTTATTATTGTAATTGATGGCTTCAGCCGGCAATCAGAACCCACCAGGCGGAGGTCCGTTTGATATGCACAAATTATTCAAACCTTCTACTCCCCCGCCACCCAATTCGACGACTACTGCAAACCCTTATCCCCAAAACCCCCATAATAATAATATTAATACTAGCACCATTAACCCTAATTTGATTTCTTCCCCTTCCCCACCCCCTTTAGCCTCTTATCCTCCGCCTACTGGCGGCGTTTCTGGCGCTGGGACATACTCATACCCACCTCAGAATTCCCCCTTCCAATATTTCAGTCACCTCCCTATGTATAGTACTCCTAATCCTACTACACCACACCCGGACTTCGCTAATATGCACCCCCAGAGGTCTCTGTCTTATCCCACACCCACCCTCCAACCCCAAGTTCAACCTCCTACTAGTCCCCACCACCAGAATTTCCAAAACCCCCCAAATTCGCAAAACTCCAACAATCACGGGCCGAGACTGATGGCCTTATTGAGTGCTCCGCCTTCCACCCTCGATGTCCCGCAGCAGCCCGTCATGCCAATGCCCCAAATACATCCAACTTCTTCTGCAGGCTCTGATTTCTCGATCCCCCAGAATGCACCTAACCTTGGGATTCCGCACCAGGGTGCCATGATGCGGATGCCAAGCAGCAAGCTCCCCAAGGGGCGGCATTTGATCGGGGATCATCTGGTTTACGATGTAGATGTGAGGTTGCCCGGTGAGGTGCAGCCTCAACTTGAGGTTACTCCCATTACGAAGTATGGGTCTGATCCAGGTCTCGTTGTGGGCAGGCAGATTGCGGTCAACAAGAGTTATATATGCTATGGGCTTAAGTTGGGCGCTATCCGCGTGCTTAATATTAATACTGCTTTGAGATCATTGCTTAAAGGTCTATCTCAGGTTGGTTTTGCCTTAAAATGTGTGGTTTTATGTCCTTTTTATCATTAAGTTGAAATGAGGAATTAAACATATTATTTAAATCATTATATGCTTGATTTACTTTGAATTTTTTGGATCCCATTGCTCAACCCTGTGGTCAAACTGGCCTTGGGTAATTTATTGTTTTCTACTTGGTGCATTATGTTATTTACGGGCATCTAAAGGGATGATATTACACATAGTTTTCCCATTACCTTGGGTTGAGAAGCAGGCCACCTATTCCAGAGTCTGAATACGACAAGGATTGCTAGTTTCAGCCATTTAATAGCAACTCGTAAATATAATGTCTTGATACATGAAGTTTTATTATCACAAGCTCCTATAGTTCTCAATATGATGTTCTGCACAAATTTTATTAGTATAAATTCGTTCCTCTCTGAGTCCGGTGAATGTTATTTTCTGTGATATATTATGGTATTGATATGTGGTGAAAACACGGAGATTTACAATGTGCTTGTTCTCAAAGTGGTAATTCTGTAGAACATGTCTTCTTTTAGTTGATATATAAATTGGCATTCAAAATTAACTTTGATTTACTGAAGTAACATGTTTTCTTTCAGAGGGTCACAGACATGGCTTTCTTTGCCGAGGATGTCCACCTCTTGGCTAGGTAGCATCCTTGTTAGTTACTTTTGTGACTTCCCTCTTTTGGTTTGTCTAATTGTCACGTGTGTTATAGTGCAAGCGTTGATGGCCGGGTTTATGTGTGGAAAATTACCGAAGGTCCAGATGAAGACAAGCCTCAAATCACTGGAAAGATTGTTATTGCCATTCAAATTACTGGAGAATGGGAATCTGTTCATCCAAGAGTTTGTTGGCATTGTCATAAACAAGTATACCAGCTTCCCATATCCTCCCTTTTTAGTGCACCTCTGTTATTTTCTTCCCTCTTTTGGCAGGTTATCCATCAATTTATTGGATGAATAATATCATATGCTTTCTTACACAGGAAGTTCTTGTGGTGGGAATTGGCAGGCATGTTTTGAAGATTGATACGACAAAAGTTGGAAAAGGGGAAGTGTTTTCAGCAGAAGAACCCCTCAAATGTCCCATTGACAAGTTAATTCATGGGATTCAGCTAGTTGGTAGCCATGATGGAGAGGTGACTGACTTGTCGATGTCCCAGTGGATGACTACCCGTTTGGTATCTGCTTCACTAGATGGCACGGTTCGTCATAATTTCCCCTCAAATCTATCTTGTTTTAAGTCTTAACTTCTCGAACACTCATGGGGAACAGCAAAATAATTTTATCCTAGTTCTTGGACATGATGATTTAAACTTCATTACTTATTCTTGCACAAGTTCCACTTTCATACAATGCATAACAAGACCCCTTCTATTCTGCTGTTTGACAGCCTAGATTTTATTGTTAATTTTGACCTGAGTATAAATTGTAAGATGGTCAGATGGTGGCACGTAAAAGAACATCTCTGTAGTATATTTAGGCCAATGTTCAGATGTTGTAACTTAACTATACTGGTTTGTGAGCTTTTCTTTCCCTTTCAGCATTTTCTTTGGTTAGAAGTTAGAACTCTATACAACAGTGGCTTTAGTGATAAAATATGTTCCTATCATTTTCCCTAAAATTAGAAGTTCTAAATATTTGCATGTTTACCTATCTTTATTACAGTTGGGAAAATACTTCGTTCATTTTGGCTTACACAACATGATTTTGATCATTCAGATGGTGCTGCTGACATCTCACCAGATCAAAAGTTGATTAATTTAGATTTTTCTAATTAAGCAATTGAAATATTTATACAAAATGGTGCCTAAGCTGTAGTTTCAGAACCAGTGGATCATATTGAGGAGAAAGCCCCAACTCTTTGGGAATTATCACTGACTTTGATAATATCTCCTGATTCGAATTGCTTGATAACTGAATATGCATGCATTGGTTATATCATGATTCTGCAGACATACTGGAATATCTGGACAAACAATTTGTAAGCCTTTTACTCAGTTCTGCTTGGAATTGCAGATAAAGATTTGGGAAGATCGTAAGTCGCTACCAATTGCAGTTCTCTGGCCACATGACAGCCAACCTGTTAATTCTGTCACGTTTTTGGCTGCTCCTAATCGCCCAGATCACATCATACTGATTACTGGGGTACACCCATCTGAATATCTTTCTTTCAGCGCTTTCTTAAATATCTTTGGTAAAGTTGCAATGCAATTCTTCAAGGGGCTTCTTTATTGTCAACAGCGTTACAAAAGAAAACTTCACTGTTTTTAATGAAATGATAATTATTTACGTGCCCACTAGTCTGCCATCTAGTCATTGACTCTTTTCATCTCTGAAGTTTCTGTCTTTATTATGTCAAAATTGCTGTTGCTTCTGATTGTCTCTACTGTATTTGACTTTTTTAAGAATTCGTTCAGGGTCCATTGAATCGGGAACTGAAGATATGGGCATCAGCAAGTGAAGAAGGGTGGTTACTTCCTAGCGAGGCTGAATCGTGGTGCTGTACCCAGACATTGGAATTGAAGAGTTCGGCAGAGGCTCAAGTAGAAGAAGCTTTCTTTAATCAAGTTGTAGCTTTGTCGCATGCTGGTCTTCTTTTGCTGGCAAATGCCAAAAGGAATGCTATATATGCCGTGCATTTAGAATATGGTCCTAATCCAGCATCAACCCGCATGGATTACATAGCAGAATTCACTGTCACAATGCCAATACTGAGTTTTACAGGGACGAGTGAATTACTCCCTCGTGGTGAGCAGATTGTTCAGTTGTATTGTGTCCAGACTCAGGCCATTCAGCAGTATGCTTTGGACTTGTCACAATGCCTGCCGCCACCGATGGATAATTTAGTGTTTGAGAAGTTGGACTCTAGCATCTCGCATGATGCTGCTACTATAGGACTTATCAATTCGGGGCCTTCTGGTAGTAAATCTACTGAAACACATTTGTCTAGTTCAACAACTAAACCATCTGAACGCGAACGTGGCTCAGAGAGTGCATCTTCAGCGAGATACCCCATCAATGCTACTTCTGCTGAATCACCCACCTTACAAGAGTTCTCTACTTCAAATATGGAAACCAAACCAGTTCCTTTATCCGTAGTGACTAATAATCCTAGTGTTGCTTCTGTTGCTTCACCTCCACCTCCTTTGAGCCCCAAGTTGTCCAGGGAGCTTTCTGGTTTTAGAAGTCCGTCAAGCAGCTTTGAGCCTGTTCCTGCGGGGAATGATCGTGATGCAGATCCTAAAGTCGTGGAACATTCAGTTGACAGGCAAATGGATGCTGTTCATGCAAACTCGTCTGGTGCTACTTTAACGGATGGTGATTCAATAAATGATGAAAATAAACTTTCTCAAGATGATATTTCCACATCTCTTGACCATCGGAGTAAGTTTAAGCGCCCGACTCATCTGATAACTCCTTCTGAGATATTGATGGCCAGTTCATCTTCTGACATGAACCGTGCTAATGAGCCCAAAAGCGATCCTGAACTAAACATTCAGGATGTGGTAATTAGCAATGATACAAGAAATGTGGAGGTGGAGGTCAAGGTTGTAGGTGATGGTCAAAATAATGATATTGGTTTGCAAGAACTTAACAATTTTGGGTCAGCGAACAAGGAGAAATCCTTTTATTCTCAAGCGTCTGATCTAGGAATACACATTACTCGAGATTGTCAAACGTTACCTGATACTTATATAGTAGAGGAAACTAGGCGGTTAGACGGGATTGGTGGAAGTGAGTCGTTGACCCAACCGTCAACTCTAGATGATGAAGACTCTAAAAAGGAATTATCTAGGAAAGTTATCAATTCGTCAATACCTATGCCAGTTCAACAACCACCTGCACCAAGTACGAAAAGCAAAAAACACAAGGGAAAAAGTGCTCAAGGATCAAGTCCATCTTCACCATCACCTAGTGCTTTCAATTCTACAGATTCTTCCAATGAACCAGGCGTCAGCTTAAGTAATCCTTCTGTAGAAACTGCATTTGCACAAGTTTTATCCATGCAAGAGATGCTTAATCAGGTGACTTAATTGGAGCTTATTTCTTTTCTGGATTTTAGTATCTTTATTAGTTCTCTTCCCTTTATACATATAATCCGAATAATTATACTTGGAACTGATGTTATTTCATTTCTTGCAACAAGTATTGATCAATACATCATTCTTTGTACTTGGTCTTTCAGAACTGTTATATTCTCTTTGAAGTCGGAGTTTTTTCGATCTAGGAAGTATGATATTTTGTTTGATTTGTCTATTTCTGTAATTTGTTTGACCTATCATTCATTGTTCTGGGCTCAGGTAATTTTATTCTCCTGGAATCGGCTTTTTTTTTTTTGGCACTGAAATTTTGTTTTTCTCCTCGAGAAATTTTATGCAATCTTGGCCATATCCTATTGTCATTGTCGTACATTGAGCCAGTTGTGGATCCGAGATTATTGGCATTGCAAGTAGCCTTTTTCTAATTTGAGCCAATTATCCCTCTGGTGCCTATCTAGGTTGTGCATCACATAGCATATGTGCCAGTATTTATTTACATTGAAAAGTAAATTGTCCATGATATATTTTGTTGGGTGTGAACAGTTGCATACTCACTCTTACCTGCGTTTTTTGTCAGCTTGTAGCTACACAAAAAGAGATGCAGAAGCAGATGACAGGAATGGTTGCTGTCCCAGTTACCAAAGAAGGCAGAAGACTTGAGTCAGCACTGGGACGGAGGATGGAGAAAGCTGTTGAGGCCAATGCTGATGCTCTGTGGGCTCAATTTCAGGAAGAGATTTCAAAACAGGAAAAGGCATCATGGGATTGTACACAGCAACTGACAACTATGGTAAATAATTGCTTAAACAGGGACTTATCATCAATTGTAGAGAAAACTGTCAAGAAAGAACTTACCGCAGTTGGACAAGCTGTAGCACGCACAATTATACCTTCTCTTGAGAAAACAGCATCCACATCAATCACTGAGGCCTTCCAGGTTAGCTTTTTCCTTTTCCTGTCTTTGTTTGAATGTCTTCTTTTGTGATCTAATGGTAGTCCAGATCCTAATTAATTTCATGTGATCAGAAAGGAGTAAGTGATAAAGCTGTGAATCAACTGGAGAAATC
>CAIGRN010165496.1:0-16822 GCA_903798345.1 Fraxinus anomala | reverse complement strand
GCCCAAAATTCTATTTTCTTGATCAGTATTAATGTATAGAAAGGGGTGATTTTTGGGGGAAGGGGGTTGGGGTTTCCCCATGTAGTGTCGCTTTGTGCATGCTAAACTTTAGACTTGAGTTCTATTTTTAAAAAAATCGAACTTGTTAAAAAGACAAGCCCAATTTCTTGTTAATTTGTTTCAAATTTATTCAATGTAAGATTATACTCTTTAACATATTAAGATTTGATATTTCATCTTTCAATTTTATTAAGAAGAGTAACTCAAATACTTATACGTTGATTTTAATTTCGATATTAAATTAATGTAGGATTTGTCTTTAACATGTCCCGCAAAATGATGACTCTTTTGAGAATGTGAGGCGAAGGATTTTACAGTTTTATGAGTTATAATGAACGAGTTGGCAATTCAAAAGCTTCTCCTAGGCTTGATTGCTTATATATTGTTTCGAAAATTATTGTTTGCAATGATGCCATTGGGTTAGTATTAAGGATGGTGAGATACATATTTACACCCATGCCTTGCCGTCTGCTAGGTTCTTAGATGTTCGAAATTCATTAAAGGATAGTATTCTGATTAGCATGGGGATAATATCGATAGGTTAAGTATATTATAATAGAGTTACTCTACTAAATATTTTTCTTTGCAAGTAAAATGGGACATAACTTTATTTTGCGACATAACTTCCATCAATAAATTAAATTGAAATAAGTCTATGTAATTATTATAGAAGGAAAAATATGGCTCGATCGTTTTGATGATAAAACTATTTGAAAATAAATTTTCTAAAATTTGAAGACTTTATTTAAAGAGTTATGCTACACGTACAAAAGGGGGTGACAACGCAGCAGGTGCCCCCCAATAGAGGGGTGACACTTGGCATTTTATCAACCATTTTGTCACCCCCCTTTGTACAAATAGCATTATTGTTATTTAAATGTGGGGACACTTTGGCACCCGCCTCATTTATATAGATATTAAGCCACCTCTTATAAGGGTTATTGACGTTTGGTGTTACTTCCATTATCGTACTACAATTTATTATAGGCTCTACAATTTTTTTAATTAAATTGAACTACCATTGCAGTTTTTAACAACATATAGAAAATAATTATCCAACTTATTAAAATATTAAATCCATTACAGTTCAACTTTAAAAAAAAAAAAAAAAAAACTTAACAAATTGTTAAATGAATTCGACGTTGTTTTCATAAAAGTTAATTATATATTCACAACTACTAATTATTAATCACATATTTTATGGGATCCGGTACTCATTTTCATTTTAATCCCATTATAATTTTATCCAAACAAATTGTATAATAATTTTAAATGGTAAATAAAATAGTTTATTAATAACGTTTTAATAACTTAGCATTTGCAGTTTTAAATAACTTGATGTTTAAAATTTATAATAATACTACAATGTCGATATTTAATATTAATAAACATAAATATTATATATTTGGTTAATTAAGAAAAATATAATAGATTTTACTCAACAATTCAATAAATATTATCCAATAAAAATTATATTTATTAAAAGGGTTAAGGGACTCAACGCTCATAAATATAATTTTTTTAAATCTTTATTAGGTAAATGTAGGTGGACCTTAGAAATCTACAAGAAAAAAATTTGAAAGAATTTCAGAAACCGTACGACTTCTAGAGAATGAGAGGCTTGAATACGAGAAAGTGCTAGTTTTTACTGAGGACACTTCTTTATATAATGATGACATAAAAAGAACATAAGGGCCCTCCTCAATGAACAAAAAGAACTCACCGTGTGCTCCACCACCGTCGGTGGCCGTAGAGACTAGGAGAGTCCGTAGACTATTTCTATAAGATGTCAATAAGTATTTTGTCAACACAAACAACGTTTCAATACACGGTTTGTTTATGTTTAATGTAACTTAATTTAGGTATTTTGTTAACTTAACATGTTGCTATTTGCTTACCTTAGCGTAGAAGATCAATCATTGAGCCTTAGGTCATTACCGAGTGAAGTATCATAATACTTGAGAGGTGATTTATCATTGTAATGTTATTTTTAGTACTCAAAGTACAAAATTATTATACTATTAAGTATTAATCATTCTTGGTATTAAATATTGAACAATTAACAATTCAAATTTTAGTATAATGTTTATGAAATAATTTTCATGAATTTATTGCATAATCTAGATATTACTAATAATTTATTTCCTTAGAAATGATTTTAAATTAGAAAAATTAAAAAAAGATGATAAATAAAATGATATGTACTATCTTAAAAGTTACATTTATTAAATTTTGAATGAGAAATATTTTTTTTGTACGGTAAAATCTAATTAAGCCCATGTTTGATAGGAATTAAAATCTAAATTTTAATATAAATCAAAGTCACAATTAATTTTAACTATATATTTCATTGAACCATCAGCTTTTCAACTACACATTTCATCAACCTTTATAAAAATCTACTAAATATGATTTAAATTTCCACCAAATAGGAACTAAATTTGACTTTTAACTATTTTATATAATATCTAGAAAATTAATATGTGAGTATTTGGTACATAACGGCATAACCAACTTATTCAAACAGTTTAAAAGTCAGTTTTCTATTTGAAAATAATAGTGATTAGTAGTTAGAAAGGCAAATATATCTTTTCCCGTTATTGTTCTTTCATTGTCAATTCATTCACACATTATTACATGTTCAAGATGTATTTTGAATCCCATAGTGAATTATCATAGTTTTGATCGTTATAGAGCATGTGAGATGATAGTGATTCTTTTGAGAATGTGAACCGAATGATTTTATAAATTTTTTTTTTTTTTTTTATACCAAGGTGTCCCCCTTCGACAACTAATCTTGGGGTCTGTGATCTTACCCCTCATCACACAGACCAGGTAAATCGCGGGATGTGCCCCAAACTGGTCAGGGTCCAAGAGTCCTCCTCAACTGAACTGTCAAAGTGTCGAGCGAATCAAACTCATGTTGCATCTTACCTTCCAGGAGAATTCCTGCATTCCAGGATAAATCCTGTTTTACAGGAGAGAGCCTGCATTCCAAGAGCTCCCATGATTCGAACCCGCGACCTCTGATCTGTCAGCATTGAATAGTTTCATTTTTTGTCAATTGAGATGTGCTCCAGGAGGCATGATTTTACAGTTTTAGTTAGTTTCAATGAATGGGTTGGCGATGCAAAAGCTTTTCCAAGGCTTGAATGCTTATATGTTGCTTCATAAATTATTGTTCGCAAAGATGCCATTGGGTTAGTATTATGAATGGTGCCACATGGCTATCTCCAAATGCAGCACATAATTTGCGTTGGCTCCAAATTTTCATGTCTCCCCCAGCCAACTTATGAAATTACACTTTCGGTACATGAAAATAAATAAAAAAAAATTTTAGTATGCGAACAATTGAAGTTATAAGGTTTCAGAACCGTTCCAACTTTATTTCTCTCCAAAATAAAGAAAATAGTCACAAAATTTGTGAAGGGCCGACACATCTTGTTTCCTCATCACCTCTCCCTCTTTGCCTAAGTTCTAAGTACTCAACACTTAGAATGTGTTTGATTGACTTTATTTTTTATGAATTTTTTTTTTCACCCAATTCCTGCTTTTTGAATGTTTGATTGACATTTTCTTTCATAAATTTTTTTTTCAAAAGTTTGTCACGTGGCCATATTTTCCTCAAAAACAAGGAAAATATTTTCTTTAGAAATTGGTAAATTTTTTTTTTCCAGGTAATTCACACACATTCTCTCTCTCTCTCTCTCTCTCTCTCTCTCTCTCACTCACACACACACACACACACATCTACCCTTTTTTTTTATCTACCCACCAATGAAAGAAAGAAGTATAACATTTTTCAGGTTGATAATTAAATCAATCAAACATATTTAATTGATAATTTTCATGTAAAGAAATTTTAGACAATTCAATTGTCTAAAACTTAATTCTTTCCATTCAAATTTTATGATTTGAATCAAATACACCCTTAGAGTTTGTGGGCCAAAATGGATGGTAGTTGACAGCCGTAACTACAAGGTCAGTTTTCAAACAATTTCAGCCCCCACTTTGGCCAAAACTGCCCCATTTACAAGCAACCAGCATAAATGCCTATAAAAGTCGTCACATGCCTTGTGCCTTTTTTTATCACTGAATTCGAAGACGGAAATCAACTGGACAACAAGATCTCAATGCTGCCAAACACATGCACGCATCAAAGCATACATGCCTCCATCACTTGCTCATCATAAATCCAACATTTTACCTTGCTTTGTCCCACCGAATCTACACATTTTACATTTCCCCACTCATCATGAATGCCTTCGGCTATAGCATTGGCATTGGACAACACAGCATTTCCCTCCAATCCTAGCAATATTATACCAAAAAAAAAAAAAAGATCACTCCTTTATGCAGTCTCCACAAATAAGAATTCTGTTATGCCAAAATAGAATATCTTCCTGCAATCGAGCCCTCCAACATAATTTTGCATCTCGACGAAATTCTCAAGCCTGCCAACCCGATCCACCTTCTTGTTTTCACCAGCAACAATGCGAAAGCGTCTCCGAGTTATACCTCCTCTCATCTGAACCTGATGCTCTAGTACCAATTGTCATAAGGCTGTCTCGAAATCCAGCACACAACCGTAACGGTGCCAAATTTTCCGAGTCTCAGCAGAACATGTGCAAAGGCACCTGTTCAGGTCGGAGGGGCTGTTTGTAGCAGCCGGTGGCTTTTGGCCTGGCTCTCTCCCCACTTCCTTCCCTTCTTCTAAATATGAACCATGGCTCAAGATACTCTTCCATACATCATACAATGTCTAAACGATTATCTCAAAAATCTCTCCAACATAGAATATTACAAATAAGTTAATACATTGGGCGATTCAGTTCAAAATTTATTACAACGTATACAATGGAAGCTAGCTTACTACATCAACAAATTTATTAAGAACAACCCCACTTTCCAGTTTCCACGCATAAATTTATTTTAACCATCAACCTTTGCCTCCATAGTAAATATTTCATCTGTACAAACATCCTCTATACGGTGGAGTAAAGTAGTCAGACCCATTGTTGTCGCCATATATTTGAGATATACATGAAATCGGAACTAAACAAAGACCTCGACTCCTCAGATCTACCTCCATGTCTCCCGTATCCAATCCTCCCCATGGAGCCTGCGCATTCACATACACACACAAAATTAAATACACGTAAATATGTCTTCTCTAGTCGAAGCTTTCCTCACACATTATTAAAGTTTTATTTGGGTTCTGAAAAATGAGTGTCTTTTTTCATCTAGAAAACAAAGTGGATTCCCCCCCCTTATGATGCTTGTTTTAAATGATCACCTTGCATGAGTTGTTCTTCAAGTAGGGGTTGATTAATAGCTGCAGAAAGAAATGAAAATTTTCCAGGTTACAAATAAATGATGAAGTATATTTTCAAGTAAAAGAATGCCATATATTCTAGTTGAGTTTCATTTCCCCTTTGATTTCACCTAATGGAAGTTTGAAATAATTATGAAAATAGGAAGAGTCTGTATCGATGCTGTGATTACCTGTATTTGTTCTTGTAGAAACCTTATATAGCAAATTGTCTCCCATAGAACAGATGCTGTGTCAGTCTAAAACATTAAACAAACAAATTATAAATCTACAAATTCATGACAATAATATCTAGCTAGCTAGTCTTCATATATTAATGTTGGTATCTAACCTTTCCGAATGGCGACACAATTTGCTGAAGAACTGTGATTTTGTCTGTAAACTTTACTTTGGGAGCCTGTGTCTAAATATGAACAAAAACATTTCACAACAAGCTCACGCTTGGTTTCTCAAACTCGAGTAAAAGGTGGCGGGCATAAACCGGGGACAGTGGAGGCAAGAAAATGCTGTAGTTAGAGGAAAAAAAACCAGATTTTGTACATAAATTTGAATTTCACTCACATGGGAGGCGGGCCCCACTTGATTTAAATATTGCGAAAAATGGGGGCCCACCTGTTGTGTGTATTATGTCCGGTTTATGTGGGTAATTTCCTATACCCATAGCATTGTTTGGCAAGGCAATTGCTTCCACTTTTAAGTTACAAATGTATAGACTTTTTCTCCCAAAAATTCTATCTATTTACTTCTTGGTTTCATTTTTATGTACTTTTATTGATAATTGGTAGTTTTGTTTTCAACTTATAATATATGTTTTATTAAGTGTGTTGATTAAGTATTTCAAGAATTTTTTGGCATCCGTTAATACTGCCTTTATTTTTAAATACTAATCAAATATTCTCTAATTTTTTCTTGGTTGGACTGCAAAAATTATGGAACGATATTATAAAAGAATATTTCTATTTCTAATCGAATAAACGTAAACATATCAAGTAGTGTAGAACTGATGTTCACAACAACTTAGATATCTCGGACTAAAAATATTTGATTATGGATGAAATTAGCAAAAAAGGAGCGGCAATGGGATCTTTTTTCAAGCCGAAATGAATGATCTAAAGGGTTTAGAGCACATGTATAAATGGATGTTTGATATAGTATTAAAGTCATTATGCAACGTTTTTGAATAATGGAAACCATTAAAAGACACTGTTTAATATTCTTGATTATTTACTTCAGTTATGTTCCATTAGACTAAATTCGTGGCTCTGTCCCTTACACGACGGATTTCCATCACTGAAATTTTGATAATTGGTTAAATTGCAGTTACCTCTGTAGATGAGACTGTTGGATGTTGAAGCATAGGCTTCTTCACTACTGTGCTTGTTTCTGAACTCTCTTCACTTCTTTTCTTCTTTCCTTCACGATTTCTAATTCTTTGTGCCCTCACGTTGCTTCTTGTTACTGTAGAGCTTGTTGCTATTGGAGACTGAAACTTTTTTCAGGAAGACAAGGAAAAAAAATTAAAAAATCAGGTAAATTAATTTCATGGTTTTAGATATATAGACTAGTACTCTGGTTGCTTTTATTATTTAAAAATTCTCACTTAATATTGATTAGTATTGGTCGAGGAGGAAGAAATATATATATGACAGAAGAGCTTACTGGATAGGAAGTTTGTTGCAGCCTCTTCTTAGAATCTGATAAATTCACAGTTTCGAGGTCGGATTTAGATGAATTGACATCGATCAATGGCTTGTTTGAATAACTGCTAAAAGTTACAAGATCAGCCAAATTTTTTGAATTATTCCATTGAGTATCTTGTAAAGTTAATCCACTGTGGTATCTGCCATGATCACCCCCTGTGGCTGTGTTCTTGATAGATGTCACTTGATATTTAGTCCCTTCATTAGCACTGCCGACCAACATAGGAAATGCAGTCCCTGTAGCCTCAATGCCTCCTCCTATATTTTCTACTCTCATTTCATGACTATTTCGACATGACATTGAGCTGAAATTCCTGTCCATGTTTCCTCCAGACGACATCAAACTGTTGCCACTATGCTTTAATATGAAACTTAATGATGTATTGCATGAACATAAACCAAACTGATGGTTATTGGATGCTGTACACTGATTGCAGACTGAATTTGACAGCTTGTTTAGCCTTTCAGCTTCAACCGAGCTCTCGTTTAACTGTTCGTTGGTAAAGTTTAAATATCGGAAATTTGTGATATCCCATCCATTGTCCATTTTCTTCAAGTAGTCATATTGAGGATCAAACATTCTAACCGGCAAGTTTTTCGAAGAAAATTCATCTAGTAGATTCTCTCCAACATCTTTACTATTCTGCAAGTCTCCATTGCTACTAGTTCTGCATATCACACAAATTGACTAAGATTGAATTTTGCTCTTCCTCCAGTCCAGGTCAGTTAAATTTAGATAAATAAACATGTCATTTCTCTAATAACTTGAACTTTTGGTCGAGATGGTTCAACAGAAAGCATATGATCAATACATCTTAATTATACAAGTAACTAAGAATGGTTAATTGAGACAATTATGTCTCCAGAAAATTGGTTCAAATTAAAAATTTTCAGGTGCCTATATTTAATTAGTTCTTTTATCGTAATATTCCACATGCCCATAACATCTCTTTAACACTTGTCATTAAATTAATAGAAACAATGGTTTAAATTTGTGCTTAAGAATGAGATATAATTGTTAGGTTTCGATACCTAATAAATTCATGGCAATGACGTTAAACAATTTGGATTATATTTCATAGGTTTCGCCCGATGAATGAAATAACTATCAATACAATCAATTTATAAGCTCAACCACAAAACAACTCAGGCATTGGAAGCAACTTAATTAGTTAATGTTGCTCATGGCCACTATAACTCTTGGATGATCCTTTTAATGTGCTGACTCAATTATCTTAGTGTTGACCCATTTGTTGGATAATATTTGCCCAAATCTTTGTAACCTAAATAACCTATATATACTCACTTTCATAGTGTTGGAAACGTGTGTGCGCTTTGTGAATATTTAAGAGAGAAACTGTGGCTGCTTCCCATCTCCTTCTTTGTGTCTTTGCCTTCTCTCTGCCTTTGTGGCCTTTTGCAAACACCACCATACTTGTGTTCCTTATGGGTATATTAGAAGCGGCAACCAAAGTGGCAACCAAAGTGATAGTAGTAGTTGTGGGTTGGAGTCAATTGATTGTGATTTGATATTGATAAGTTGAACTAGCCCGAATTCTACAAATTGAATGTCCATTTCTCTATGATAAAAGTTACATATAGGGGTGTTAACACTAGTGATGCTATGTATGTAGTATTATTCGAATAGAATAGTTTAGGAACTATATGATTGATCACTCAAGCTATCTTCACCAACCCTATAAACTAAACATCTCTTCTATTCTTGGGAATAAAACATTTTCTTCTCACCTACCAGAATGAACAAAAAAATAGCTATAGGGATGCCACTACTAAACAAGAAATTAAAGATAGGACAAAATAATAGCAACACAAGGATAAATCCAAAATCTTGGAATGAAAATAATTTAATTTTTTTTTAAAAGGATCCAACAATTGTCATATATACTTACAAAACAACATGGTTCCAGGAGTGATTATCAGAACGCGTTTCGCCAACCAGCTCATCAGTCGAAACACTTCCTACCAGTCTGCGCGACGACTCGACACTGTAACCAGACTGATTAGAAACATTTGTGTACGTCGTAAACATGGAAACATCCTCTTCACCAGAAGAGTTGGAGCTGTTATTTTGTTGGTTCCATGGATTATCTGTAGTACTCCAAGAAGATAAAGAATTTGCATGGAGATCTGGCCACCAATTATACAAAGAGGAGGAGGTGGCAGCAGCTGCAGCAGCAGAACTTTCATGACATTCTTCAGCCATATCTTTAAGAATACTGAAATGGTATAGGGGTTTTCTATAATTTCTGTGTTTGCATTCAGTGGGGGCTTTGAATATAAGGATGCATTTGATGGTCAGGTTGAAATAAATTTTGAAGACAGATAATAAAATAAGCAATCTTAGGTCTCCACAAGCCGTGCTTCCTTTTTCTGGCAAAATTTCCACTCAAGTTTGTGCGCTAATATTATAATTGGGGTTGGGCCACCTGAGTTTCGTTGTGTTTTCAGTGTTCTTGTTGGTCTGTCTTTTTATCCACCTCTACATGTTTAAAATATACGAAATAAAATGGATAAGACGCACATACGAGTAATTATATTTTTCTTGAAGGGATTTTAGCTTATAACTTTAGCAAACAAGACACGGGAATTAAGGGACAGCTCAAGAGGTTACAAAAAAAGTTGAGTTCAAAGTCAACAATTTATAATTTTAACAACATATTTTATGATACTTTCATTTTTTATCAACTTTTCGATTATATATTTCTTCAATTTTTATCAAAGTTTGCTTAAATTGATATCAAAATCTTTATCCAACAACCCCTAAAACTAGGATATTTCGTAACCATACATCTACAACTTTGCACCGGAAAGAATTGCTGCAATATACTTTTTATTTCTAGCGATTTGGTTTTTTGCTCACTTCATTCTTGATTGTTCAACACAACAATCTCAGTTCTCTATATAAAGTGAAAGAGTATTCTAAATGAGTCTACCAAAGAGTGGCTCAAAAGACAATTCAGAGTGTGTTTGATGCTCATATTTTAGGAGAGAACATTTTTTTTTTGTGATGTGATGTGATAGTGAATATGTGGTTGAAAAGGAATGAAAAGTTATTGATGTGATAAAAATGTGTGGTTGAAAATGAATAGAAGAATGTGAATGAAAATGAGAATGCGGCTCAAACAAGACCTCAATATATGCTGTTTTTACAATAACTCGATCTTGTTTCTCTTGACTAGACTTTTAAGTTTTCAAATTGAAGACTTCATCTTCCAAAACCACTTTCAATGAAGTAGGATCTTCAACAACTTTCTAGTGCCTCGAGAATGTATACACACAGTTTTGATCTCAAAGTGATAAAATTTGACCAACTAACTAGCATAATAATGTGGGGGTAGCGGCGTAGCACGTAGGGAAGTATGAAAACACGGAACTCGCGAACAACTTTTATAATTTTTGTTAATCATTTCGTGAATACTACAAAATTTTACACCAAAAACTCGTTGATTCACGTTTAATACAGAGAATTTGAACTTTATAATTCGTACAAAATATTGAGAATTGGACACATAATTGAGGAACTCAGTTTTTTATTTCATAAATTTATACGATTCTGTAAATAAATCCTAAATCATAGATAGATACCTACTGGAATACTAGCTGAGAAAAACATTAATAAAAAATAATCTAAAATACCATGAAAAACACTAAAACCTTAAACTAGCAAAGTAATCCCTAACTGAAAGAAAGTGCCATTGTTACTCTGGAGTTTCTTTGTTAAATGCAAAAAGAATCCGAAATAGTTCCCTAACTGCAAGAGAATGCCATTGTAACTCTGGAGTTTCCTTTTTACACGCAAAGAGAATCCAAAATAGTTCTATCATATACTTAATAATGTACTTTTTTTATTTTTATTTTTATTTTATTTTATTTTTTTCTGTTGAAGGATCGGAAAATAAACTACAACTCTGTGAAGCTCATTCTTTTTTCTTTTTCTTTTTTTTTTAATTGTAAATTTTTATTAGATTGAGTCTCAATAAACTGCAAGCCAAATAGAAATAGGTACACAATCTAACCGGCGGTGCACATGAAACAGTAGCTAATGAAGACAATTTATGAGCTACTTCATTCCCGGGACGTAAAGCAGCAAGACTTATACAGGGCCATCTAATCGAGATTTTTTTTTTTTTTTTTTAAATCGAAAGAACTTGATTTGTGGAAGTTTTCAACGCGGAATACCTATAAAGATAACAAAAAATATGCCAAAGATATAATTTTAAGACGTTTTCCTCGCAGTTCTGCCTAATGTAATTAAATCAAACCTCTAACATAATGTTTAGGGAAATTTTGAAGTTTAATGATCTCATAAGAACTTTTTGCAAAGTTCAATGACTACTTAAAGTATTTTTGAAGTTCGGTGACCTCTTAGGAACTTTTGACAAAGTTCAATGACTATTTAGGGTATTAACCCTATATACTTAATATTGTAGTTTTTTTTTTTTTTAACTGCAGGCCAAATAGAAATAGGTACACAATCTAACCAGCGGTGCACATGAAACAGTAGCTAATGAAGCCAATTTATGAGCTACTTCATTCCCGGGACGTAAAGCAGCAAGACTTTTAAAGGGCCATCTAATCGAGATTTTTTTTTTTTTTTTTTAAATCGAAAAAACTTGATTTGTGGAAGTTTTCAACGCGAAATACCTATAAAGATAACAAAAAATATGCCAAAGATATAATTTTAAGACGTTTTCCTCGCAGTTCTGCCTAATGTTTAATTTAGTTTGGAGATTGTATTACAAATTTAGACATACCAAAAATTATACACCTTATTGGTTAGCCAAACGTTAGCTCGAAAAAAATCATAAATTGGACGAAAATGTGATGGATGGTGATGTTGAAGTAGAATATATGTTCAAGAATGAAAATGATGATGTTATTTACTTGCTCCATTCTTGAAAATGATTTCTATTTGAAAGTATGGCAACCGTTTATAATGGCAACAAAAAAATGGAAAGAAAACCAAGGTAGTTGTTTCCTAGAATAAACTAATTTTGGAAAGAAAAATGAAAAGTTGCAAGGTTTTCTTTATCCATTTCTTTAATGGAAAAAGTACAAATTAATTAATATTTTTTGGGAGATGTTATTTTCGTTCACCATTCTTATATATCTATCGCATTCTAAAATTTTTAAAAAAATATTATATTCATACGCATTAATTACATTTCAATTGGTTAAAACTAAGACTTTTTCTCTATTGTGCTAACCACAAATAACGTGAGATTTAAAATTTCAATCACCTTGTTTGCACCTCTCCTCTTCCCATTATAGTTTGTCTACAAATATGTTGGACGAAGATTATTACTAACAAAAAAATGAAAAAAAAAAAGGAATGATACTTTGGAATTAAAAGGTCAAGGCTAGGTGTACAGATTTTACGTTATAGATTTTTTTTTTTTTTACAGTTATACACTTTGCGATTTTTCATTTGCTTATGACAAAAAAACACAAAAAAGATCCAATCAAATGTTGCCATCACATCATCTGGAAAAATTTTGTAAGGCCTTTTTTTTTTACATATATATTTTTTCCAATTAAATTACGACGTTATGGTTGCAGTAATAATTGTCTTTTGAATTACTTCCCAAGTCGAAGTGCTCAATGGAAAACAAATCAATTACATGTGATTAGAGCTATATATCTATAAACAACGAAAAAAATATCGAATATTTTAGATACCAATTTGTTGTGATAATAGACGAGAAAATAATGACATAATATAAAATAATTTATCACAAAATCAAGAATAAAATAATTGATAGATGGATTAAGATTTCACTAAAATATGGAAAAAGAATACAATTATTTTGTATTTATAATTTGTCTAACTTCTTTTGAAATATAATGAAGAGTCAAATATATATACGGATATTTCAAACCCTAAAAGTAGAGTTATAAATGGAAATAAATGCTCAAAACGCGAAAATGGGCCTTGACCGAATGAATATGGTGCTCGAGCCTCTGGCTAGAATTTGGATAATTGCACCGAAAAGTTCTTCCTTGTCCATATCTTTATTTTTTTCAAGTCTAACACAAATTTCAACTTTCAATTGAACTTTCAAATAGAATTTTAACTAGAATTCGTCGAATAAAGCTATTACATAAAACATAATCAATCCTGCTACTTTGTTTTAGCCTGTATTAATGGCGATTTCAATTTTCAATGTGGAAGTTCTGCAAATCATAGCGCACGACCAGATATCTAAATTTCATGGTCAGTTAATTTTGGTACATCTTCTATTTTGTATGGAATTTGCCCCCATTTAGAATTTTTTTTTTCCAGTTAAGTTGATTATTTCTTTGTTTGTTTTCTTAGACATTATTTTCTTATTTGATTTATAATTTAAATAAGAAAGTTAGGTTTAGCTTAAAAGCACCCTTTCCTATTTAATTTTGGACAAATAATTACATCTCAAAAATATTTTTGAACATAAACTCTTTAATTATTCTTACTTGACCTATTCAATCCATATTATAATCAGCTTTATTTAATTCTAATTTAACTTTTCTATTAATTTGTTAAATATTTGCAAGAAAATAAAATGTTCTCAATTATATTTGAATAATATTTTTTTTAATAAATAAATTTTATTTCATTATTTATTTGAATATTATTACAAAAATTAAAAACACCATTCTTTTAACTAAAAGTAATGTTCACATTTAAATCAAACAAAAGTCTTCGAAAATGAAGAAGGAAGAGAAAGAAGGATATTATATATCTGCATTATTAATAATTTGACATTAATACATGAATATAAGGGTAAAATGGATTACATAAAATTACTTTTGGCTAACAATGGGGAATTTATTGTAAAAAATAAATTTCAAAGTGAAGTTTTGTAAATGTTGAAATAAGAAGGGGTTGTCGGAATTGGTTAAGCATAAAATATGGAAAAGTGACTTATGTGTCAATTTCGACCAAATATTCGAACTTGATCCGATAGTTAAATTATGAAAATAAATAGACTAACTTATTCTATTCGTCGAGAAAATTATCGTGGTATATTTGGAATCTCCAAACCAATTTCGGATGAATGAGAAATTACGGTCTAAAATTGAAAGGAAAGAGAGGAAACTGACTGAAAATTTGTCAAACTCCATCGCTCGCCTAACACTCGAGCGAGAAGGCTGTCACTCGAGCGACAGGCGAGCAACAAAGTCTTTGTTTCTGACTCTCGAACGACGCAAGGGCAACAAACTAGCGACAACAAAAGCTGCGACTCTTGGCAAATGTTGCTGAGTTTTGGGTGCGGCACTTCACTCACAAACTTTCCTCCTCTATTAATTAAACCTTTGGTACGTCCATTTGTTCATCCCAATGATATACAATAATATCATAACATTAAATTCATCTTTTCCTAACTTAAATTCTGCATTAAAAACTGTTTTTTTTTCCATTTTCATTTAAGGAGTACAAAAATCAAACTTCAATTCGTTGTTCTTATGTTTGAAGTGCTACTAACACAAGAAAATTGTCGTTGTATTTTGAGAGTTGATTGTCATTATCAGTAGGCATCGTTGTAGAGAAATTCGACTTAAGGACAAAGAGTTTAACTCTTACCTCGACTTTACATACATTTCTTTTTAGCGTTACTTTGACATTCATTTTCATTTGGTATCCTTACTATTACTCTATCAAATTTTTTATAATGAGTTGTTTTGGTTTAAAGTCATTACTCAAATCCATCATTTTGATCAATAGGAGTATCTTTAAAATAATCAGTTATTCTATGGGGTGCTTTTGTATTGCTCTAAACGCATAGTTCAAAACATAAAGCATAACTATATTGGTTATAGACGGCTTTACCAATTTATAGAGTCGTCACTTGATTCATCAACGTTTAAAACTATCCGATGAGATTATGTATTAGCACAATCAGGTTTTTGTTTTGTTTTGCTTTGCTTTTGAAATATCAAATAAATATTGAGAAGCATTTTTCATTGTTCTTCTTCCTTCGAAAAGTTTTTGTACTTGTGTCAATGAGACCTTCCACGGTTGCTCACTACCAGCTAGAAATATTAAGGCATATTTCTCTTCATATAAATACCTTTTTCCATGTAGTTTTCTGAACCTAAATTCTTCTTTGTTTATTTTGTATTTCTACGGTTTAAAGAAAGTTAATTGTGTTTCACACATACTACGTTGGTGGGTTTTTTTATAAATAAAATCGCTTGAGAACACATGTTCTATTAATAAAGAATAAGCACACTACAAATTTTGGAGGTGACTCGGCATGATATCCTGCTATAGAAGAAAATAACATAAATACGAAAATCATACTTCATTGACCTAGCCACATTCCTCGTGATTATATGCCAAGTATAGTGTCTTTATGACTGTTGGTCCTTTTCGTACTCGCTACTTAAAGGAGATTAAATAAACTTATGATGGAACTTAAGTTCAAGAACTCGATAAATTCCTTACATTCAAAAGAGTGGTATATTCCATTGCCCTCGAAAATGGTATGTTGGTGTTTTTTAAAAACTTAAGGTGACTCTCAACATCAATCATAGTCAACTTCCATGTGGTTCTACTTTATTGCTTTTTGGAAGCCGCCTTCTAACTTATTTTATCCATTAATCTAAATTCTCAGCCATTTCTTAACATTAATCTTGACGCCACAGAAATTAGGTATGAGAGACTGACGATTCAAGTTTGCATAACCATGATAGGTTAGACGACTCTAATTTAAATAATCCTCATTTCAAATGCATTCAACTTTTTTGTATTAAAATTCTATAATCGACTTTCGAGTTTGATAAGTGTAGTTTTTACACTTATTCGAGGTTCTAAATGATGATATTTTATTATTCTTTAGATAAAATACTATATAACTTGTGTTATATTTCATTTTTAGGTAAAACTTAATGTTTGATAAAGAATTGGAGAAAATAATGCAAATATAGAGGAAAAGGACCCAATTGTATCAAATATAAAGTTTGAGAGCCAAATTGCAAATATTTAATAATTTATTCGAACCACCAAATGATACTTTGAAGATTGTTAGGAGACAATTGTATGAAATTAAAACTCAAAAAGGAATGAAATATTATCAAAATCAATTTCCAATCTCAGGTTATATTCCTAGTTTTTATCCGAAAATTTAGACCCATTTTTGGCATAGTAAACATCTGAATTAGAAAAACTCTATTTCTAGAAAAGTTGTAGCCCTTTGAATCGCCTCAATCGGATATTGAGAGAGAAAGTTATGGTCAAAATACTGATTACTGTGCAGAGACAAAAAAATTCGTGCGAGAAGACAACTTTCCTTATTCGATTAGAACTCTTTTGAAAATCAATTTGGACGTGATTTTTAACTAATTTTATACTCCTACAAATACATAACAGCAGAATACATATGGGGGACCTCCATTGAACCTAAATTTTATCATATTCTACATATTTTGAAAGCGAAGAACAAGTCTATACATCAATTCAAGACGAATCATACAAGAATTTTAAATATTCATGTCCCAATTTGAAAATTTGAGTCAAGAACGTGGATTTTTCCTACTTCCATCTTTCTTATTTTCGGATGATTTTTCTAATTATTCTTATGTAATTTAATTATAAGAATGTTAGGCTAAGTTTTTCATTGTATTGGATAAACGATGAACTATATTGTTTGTTTATTTTAATTCCAGACAATTAGTTTAGTATTTCTTAATTTTTCTTGATTGGTATTGCATTTCCATTGAACTATTT
>CAIGRN010165489.1:0-10444 GCA_903798345.1 Fraxinus anomala | reverse complement strand
TTGAAGGAACATGTCACCTGAACACATTAGATAAGAGAAAAGACATAGCAAGTGAGCTAGAACTTTCATGCCAGTCCATCCACCACCTTCAAATATATATCAGGGGAGTATTTAGTTCCCTTTTTACGCTTAATTTTTATATATTGCTTATTATATTTTTAGACATTGAGGACAATGTCTGTTATAAGTTTGGGGGTGGAAAAATATCGAGTTTTTAATATGTTTTTACTATTTTGTGTGCATGTTCGTGTGCCAAAAAAATCCAAAAAATTAAATATATTTTCAGCTTATTTATTGTTTTTGTGTGCTTGTGCGGATTAGATAAATTTGCCTACTATGAGGCATATATTTGGAACTATGTGTTAAATTATAAATTGTGAAAAGTTACATGTTAAGTTGATTTTTTCTTAATCGTGTGAAACTTGACATTTTTGTGCACAAGATTTAAGGTGTTACATCATGAATGTTTAATTTGACTGAAAATTTGAATATGTTGAAGTTAGTAGACCATAGATGCTAAATCCAAATAACCACTAAATTATACGTTCTTAAACCAATTATAGGATAGTTTGGGGGTGATTGAGATCTTGTAGGGAGACATTTAGATGAATGTGGATTTCATATGTGCTAAAATTTGTGTGAATTTTTTAAGGTCAATAGGATGAAAATTAGGTGAAAATTTTAAGTTAGATGTTGATTTTTGAGAATAAGTGTTTAATAAGAAGCATTGCACTAATTATTGCATGAAAAAAAGAGTATCATCATCTAATTTGGGAGTCATCGGTCAATATGAATTGAGTGATTAAGTCTGCAAGGGTATTTAAAACCTAGTACTTTATAGTCATTTGACTTGAAAGTTATCGGCTAAAAACTCGCTACAATGGTTATTTAAAAAGTCCACACATAAGATGAAAAAAATGAAAAAAAAAAAAAAAGATTATTATATGACTTGATTAAGCCCAAAAAATTTATTTGAGAGAATTTAAACCTTTGACAATGGATTATTAACTTAGTTGATTTTTGGAGGTTGAGCAGTCAAAAATAAGGAGAATCTTCATTTGTTAATGTGTTGAGTTACAATTAATAAGATCTAAACAAACTAGCGAGGGTGAAAATTAGTATATAAATTCAACATTAGATCACATCTTGGCAGAGAGTTAAAAACATAATAATAAGTTTGGGGTGTGAATCTCACTGGAGAAGGATAAAATATTGACTATTGAGGATCGAGATTTGAATTACTTTATAAATTTATGATGCTTGACATGAATATTCACATGTACACATATCAGTTTTGCATTAAATAAGTAAAAAATTAATTTTAGCATTGTGATTTTGTAGCAGTTCATAGTTTTAATATACATATTACAATCATGAGACTACAGGCAAATTATCTAACTATATGTATTTAAAAAATTTGTTTGAATTAAGTTATAATTTTGTCTGAGAACAAACAATTGTTCAAAATTGAAGGTATTTGATAAGTATATTTTGTATACTTATCTACGCTATTAAATTGTAGTATTTGTTAGTGATTTTGATGAGTTATTGCTTAGCTATGTGTTAATTATGTTCGTTAGGTTGAATTCAATGCAAATTGGTGGAATTGGAAGAGATGAATAAAAATGGGCAAAAAGGAAAGAAATTCAAAGTTAGGGGACTAAAGTGTAAACATTCAATAGCTGATTTGGACCCCAAGATGATGATTGAAGAATATATAGGATCAATTGGATGCAATTGGAGATCAAATAAGTGAAATATACTTGATGTATTTTCACAAATCAATTTCTAGTCGAAAGTTATGCTTTAGATGTTTAACCTCAACCCATTTTTCGGATAGTAAACGTTTGAATTGGAAAATTTATATTTCTAGAGAAATTGTATTCATTTGAATTATCTTTCCAATACACTTTAAATCACCTCAATCGGATATCGAAAACGAAAATTATGACTAAAATACTGAATACTGCTCAGGGACGACGCGACACAAATCGACTTGCACGCACGCTAGTTTGGTGCACACACGTGGGCTATTTTTTCAGATGAATCGGTAGCTGCATTTCACGATTTAAACTCTTTCGGAACCCAAGTTGGACTCGATTTTAATCTATTACATCAAGATTTTGAAGAATTCAACATTAAAAATGAAGATTAACATCTTTTGCATTCTATCATGATTCTATTATTCTTTTTGTAATTTATTTAAAATCATGTTATGCTAGATCCTTTTTTGTATTGGAAGAAGATGAACCATATTATTTATTAGTTTTAATTCAAGACTAGTAATTTAGTTTATTTCTTGCGTATCTTGATTAATTTTGTATAACTATTGCATTATTTAATTGATTAGCCACTAATTAGATAATTAGTTGCTTGTTGTAGTGTTGGGAGGCTCACAATAAGTTTAGAATGCGAAAAAATTAACAAATGTGTAATAGATGCTAGGAATAACACTTATCACGTGTGCAATCATATAGATAATCTAAAATTTAATGCATTCTAATCATTCAAATTCGAGTTAAGAATAGATTCGGATCATGGTTATGATAGAATTAATTTATCTTAGAAAAGAAAATTATATATAATAGTTTTATCGATTATCGAGAATGTATGAGCAGAACTAGATTACAAATCAAGAATTGAAATAGATAGCAACATGTGAATTCGATCGATCTGTATCTATTTTTGCGAAGACCCCAATCCTTGACAAAATAAATAAATAAATAATTATTCTATGGATGAGAAGTCACCAGAAATTATCAGGAGGTTTGCACGCACTCTATTATAACGTTAAAAACGAAAACTGAATGTGATTGTGACATGATATACATTAAAATTTCGGATTTACACATTTTATTAATTTTTATCAAAATTTATTAAAAATCTAATTTTAATTTACACTAAATAGGAGCTAATTAAAAAATAATAATGTCATCCAACAACAATCTATGTGGTATTATGTAATATGTTCAATTAAATATAAAATTATGTGATTCATTTGATTGAACATATACTTTAATACTACAGGTGCGAAATGGTGTTAAAATTAAATATAATTGATGCTAAATAATATTAAGGGCTTGCTTGTTACCCTTTATTGTGTTGAAAATGGAGTAATGAATAGTATTTTTTGGAGAATATGTGGTTGAAATTTAAAGTAACTTTATTGATTTGTGTGTAAAATATTTTATTGGGTGAATGTGTGGTGGAGAATCTTACTGTAGCAAATAATATTTNTTGCTTGTTACCCTTTATTGTGTTGAAAATGGAGTAATGAATAGTATTTTTTGGAGAATATGTGGTTGAAATTTAAAGTAACTTTATTGATTTGTGTGTAAAATATTTTATTGGGTGAATGTGTGGTGGAGAATCTTACTGTAGCAAATAATATTTTAAATTAATGGTAGACAAACAAGGGCTAAGAGTGTGTTTGATACATATTTTTTAGGAGTGAATGCATTTTTTTTTTTTTTTTTTGTGATGTGATGGTGAATATGTGTTTGAAAAAGAAGGAAAAATTATTGATGTAATGAAAAATATTATTTTATTGAAAAATGTGTGTTTAAAAATGAATAGAAGAATGATAATGAAAATGAGAATGTGGCTCAAGTATGGACTAAATGGGTTTGTCTAGAAGTTGAATATTAAAGTTGAAAAAGTGTTTATTTATTTGCATTTCAACATGTCTTTTACATGTCTATTAAATTCATGACTAGCACCTAATAGATTAGATATAACCAAACATTGCCCTCTTAATCTCTATATTACTCTATTGCTATTAAGACTCTACTCTACTCTACTCATCCTATAAACACTATATTCTAAAGATTTCAAAATTATGGAAACTAGCTTTTACTTTACATATACATTTATTGTCTCATTAAAGTGGTCAAGAAAAACTACCCTACTATTTGTCGCAACAACTTCTAATATCGAGAGTAGAGTAGAAGTCGTGAGCAAATATCTACGAGCTCACAAAGTGGTATTTTTCACTCAATTGATAATTACCTTAGTAATTTTTGCATGCTCTAATGTCATATTAAAATTTTCATTAAAAATAAATAAAATTATAAAAAGAAAAAAAAATTATTTATTGATTTATATTTTATCCTAATCACGCAAACCAATGAAAACGACCATATACTCAATGGAAGTGCCATTTGCTTTAACAAGGAGGATCTTTCATATGTATGCAAGAGATGGGCTAAAGACGAAAAGTAGATGAGTTTGTTATCAAAACATTTCGTGTAGTATCTAATAAAATATTCAATTCTAGTATGGGTTGTGAATAATGTCTTTTAACATGTGATCTGCTCTACTTTCTATATTTGCCAAGATAAGTTTTATTTTTATATTCATTTTTGAATTTATTTTGATCTTATGCCCTATTTGGAATTAAAATCATTTTTTTTTTGTAAATTTTAATAAAAAATAATGAAATATGTGGTTGAAAAGTTGTTAATCTATGAAATATATGATTAAAATTAATTGTTAATTTTGACTTAAATTAAAATTTGAATTTTATTTTTTACCAAACATAGCCTAATATAACTTTTTATTTTTGAAAAATAAGACCCAAAGCTTAATCTCCAAACACATAGAACTTCGTCGATAAAGTATATGCAGTGAATACTGATTTAACGATGAAGATAAATATAAATTAATAAATATTTTTTTTAATTTTATAATTTAAAATTTAAAATGAAGCAATAATGTCAACACCCCAGTTTTTGCACTTGAAAAATAATTTTAAGTCCCAAAAAGATATTAAATAAAAATATCAGCCCACATGTCTTCATTCATTAAAATTCTCACTAAATTTATCATTTTTTGGTTATCCCAAGTTGAAAGTCCGATCAAAGGGGCTAGTGATCAAAGATATCCACCATCGCTATATTGTAAATAGTCTGAAACTTATATACAAGTCTATTATAAATTGTATAGCCAATGTCACCATTTAAAATTAACATGTTATGGTGCGTTTCTTTAATGGAGTACAATGACTAAAAGATATTACGAGACCACTTCAATTATGAATCAAGAGATGCAATTACATTGGATTTAAAATGTCTTTTGGATGCATAAAGACAAAAAACTTCCCTCCTAAGATTGACACTGAATACTCTCACTAATTGATAGAAATAAGAATGTTTTATGTGTAGTGTTATTGTGAATTACTCCAAGGTAGTCTGGTGACTTTATAACAGTACAGGACTACTACAATTATGAATTAGGAAATGCAATCACAATGACTTTGAAAGGCCGTTTGCACTCTCGTAAAGACAAAAAACTTCCTTTTACGATAGGTACAAATCTGTACACTATATATTAAAATTGATTTCTCCTTGTGGCTAGTGATAGCCAAGTAATTAAACCACTTGGACAACTTGTCCAAAAGAAAGTGGGAATAGATGTGAACCTCACTCGTATTTTTTTCTCTAATGCAAAATATTGATTGGCTAGTTTCTTGTGAGACAATGCCGTAATCCTCCTTCTCCCAATTTTTTAAAATCGATTAGGATATTGACCAAAAAAAGATAAAGAGTCAAGGGATAGAAGATCAAACCGAGGTCAAATATGATACAAATATGTGAAGTTTTAAAATTATTGAGCTGAACCAATCATTTTTTCTAATGTGACACGATCATATCTTGTCTTTTCTTTAACGAGTTGCTTTTTTTTTTTTTTGGCCTTTTTACCTAAATCTAGACTAGTTTAAAATTGATTTCTAGTTTTCTCAGTCAAATCGACTGACTATATATGATTTTGACAATATTATCTTTTTTAGGACTAAAATGTAATCTGTAATCTATTTAACATTCTATTGTGATGAATATATTCTCAATCATTCTATGGCTTTTATCATGCAATTTTGATGGCACCCTTTACTTTAAAAAAATAATGTATCGAATAATCAATATGTTCATTTGCCTAACCCATGATGTCATTTAGTTTACTTGCTCTGGATCGTATTTGATATATAAAGCAAGAAAAACATTATTCATGGCCAAACCACTTCTAGGTGGGACCCACCTGCGGAGATCTGATTGGTCTAGCTTTTGTCAGCTCACCAATAATACCTACTTTGATAGAACAGATTGTATGGCCCACAATTTCTTTTGTTCTCTTTTACCCCTATGCAAACACCTATGGACATGACTTTTAAATGATAAATGTGGGTTTCAACCCTTTTTAGCATGCTGCCACTCGTCTAAACTTTCCTCTTCGTATCAATTTAATACTTGGTTGAGGTTTCGCCAATTGAATTTACAGTTAAAAAAAAGGCATTTAAAGAAAATATCCAAGTATACCTAATGCTTAAGATGATAAAAGAAGAATGCTCAAGCAAAAAATTAGAGAGTAAATAAACTCTTAATCGTAATTTAACCCCTATTTGTTTATCATTAGTTCGAAATTCTTTTTTCTCAAACTCATTTTCAATCACACATTCTCACAATAAAATATTTTAGTACACAAATTCAATTTTTTTTTCAACTTTTAAATCTCACATACTTAAAATAATTCACTATTCCAAAACTCATTTTCATATTTTAATGATAGATAATCATGAGCTTAGAATCCTTAGTTTCGTCTAATTTTACTTAGGCTCTAAATTTGATATGGTAATCTGATAGTTTATTTTTGGAAGAGTATTGTCCGATCTTTAACCAATGAAAATTGGGTGGAATCTGCTTCTAATTAAAATTATATAATTAATTGAATCAAAAAAGATCAGAATTGTTTGACTCTAGTTAGATTTTCGGTCTAATCTAGTTTTTTTTTTCTTTTTTATGATTCCGAAAGAAAATTTAAAGCGTTAAATTTTATGACTCAAATTCAATTAAATTTTAATTGAAACCGAAACGAACTAATTAGTCAAGTCAATTCTGATTCGATTCAGTTGATTTTTCTAAAAAAAAAAAAAAAGGCATTCTTAACTTTTTGTCATATCATTATAAAGGAGTTAGGTAGCTTGCAGGACTCTAGTTCCTAGGACCATTTCCCTATGGATTATTTTTAGTGTACATGAGAGGTTTCAGATAACCCCTCCGAAAACACACAATAGGTGGGGCCCCACTCATAAAAATTCAAACACCCCCCTCCCCCTCCCCCCCAACCTATTGTGTGTGTGTTTTAGAGAGATTTTGTGAAACTCCTCCAGTACATCAAGAATAATCCTTTCCCTATTGCATACTTCTAGTTCTAGTTGGCTTCGGCCTCTGACTAGGGTGGTGGCCCTGAAGGAGCCAGTTGGATCATGCTTCAAGATGAACATATTTGAATTGATAATTCATGGGCCCAAGAAATGGTAGGCCTGTGGTCCAAGTGACAATTTGTGGGCCCATTCACAATACACATGAATAATTAAAGTTAAAATTTCATCTCTCACCAAAATTTCATCTCTCACCCTTTTAATCTTACGATAATAAATTAAAATTCACATCTTTTTGAAATGAATATAAATATTAATGTAATGAAGAACCGTAAATTTTGTATTTATACTTCTATTTACCTTTTTCTTCTCAGGATACAAACCCCCCAAAATGTTACATTAATTAACCCAAGTGTAGAAGTGCACAAATTTTCGGACTGTGTCAATAATAATCATAGCTATATCTCTAACTTCATATTTTCTTACATATTTCTCGACCTCACAAGTCACATATATTGCCTTGCTAGTAGTGCTTCCTACATGACGTTGAGAAGAAATCCTCACAACTAGCTTATCAACCAAGAATATGAGAACATTTGAACCACGGTATTCGAATTATAGAATTAGAGGGGATGAACAGAATAAATCATCGTTTTTTCGATCAATTGATTGAACAAAAATGATTATTCTTCGATAGCAAACATTAATTAATGTCTTCACATTCCTTGCATATCTTTTAAAGCACTTTTAAACCCATAAAATCATGTTGCCTTACTTTCTCTTCATCTATTACATCTTGCAATTGATGTTTTGTATTAATATTACTATTCAAGATTTGAATAAAATACACAATTTTTTTTTAAAAAACTATACATTTTCTCAGTTGGATAGGTACCAAGATATTTATCAATTGCACAATATTCTTGCAAGAAACTACATTTTTCATCATAATCATGAATCATCATGATAGAGAAAAGTGCAAAGTGTCCGATGGGAACATAATGAAAGAATGACACATTGACCAACCCTATTAGATTGGTGTCGATTGAAAGCTCATTAAAATAATGCACATTGTTTGTTGTATGCACTCTTCATATAGTCTCCTACAATCACATCAAACTCCTTCACAAATAATAATTCATTGATTTATGTGTGTGTGGAGTGAAAGTAATGTAATTGGGATATGCACTTAATTGTAAATTTTTATACTTTCAAGGTTAATAAAACAAATATTATTTTTTATATGTGAATTTAACAAGTATTCACTGGATACAAATATAATTAATTAAATGTGTCTATAGTTGATGAATAAAATTGTACGCTTTATTAGATTTAGGTTGTAGCGGCATATCGAAGTATTTACTATGAGAAACATCGTTTACAAGGTTAAAGTTATTAAAAAAAATTTGAGACTTTTGGTGCATTTGAACCACATTATATTGAAAGAATGTATTTTAGAATATTAGATTGATGGAGAATGTGTGGTTGAAAAAGAAGGAAACGTTATTGATGTGATGGAAAATATTATTTTATTAAAAAATATGTGGTTGAAAATAAGCAGAAGAATGAGAATGAAAAAAATATATGCACTTAATTGTAAATTTTTATAATTTCAAGGTTAATAAAACAAATATTATTTTTTATATGTGAATTTAACAAGTATTCACTGGATACAAATATAATTAATTAAATGTCTACAGTTGATGAATAAAATTGTACGCTTTATTAGATTTAGGTTGTAGCGGTATATCGAAGTATTTACTATGAGAAACATCGTTTAGAAGGTTAAAGTTATTAAAATAAATTTGAGACTTATGGTGTATTTGAACCACATTATATTGAAAGAATGTATTTTAGAATATTAGATTGATGGAGAATGTGTGGTTGAAAAAAAAAATTATTGATGTGATGGAAAATATTATTTTATTGAAAAATATGTGGTTAAAAATGAGTAAAAGAATGCGAATAAAAATTTTAATATGACTCAAACAGGACTTAGAAGGAAATTTATTGACGTGAGAATGAGGGCCTGAAGATATATTATTGATGACAAGTCATTGGGCTTCAGAATTGAACTGGACGTATAGGGTTCAATAACTGGGTTTTGCGTGTAGCCCAAATGATGAAAATGGATAGTTAAATGAAATTTTAAGACAAACACACACTTATAAAATGTTTACTAATTTCATATTTTCTTTTAACTATTTTTTATTCCAAAATACTGATTTAGATTTTTTAGTGTTTTATATTAAATTTTGTAATATAGTTTTACATTTCGTAAAATTATGTTGCATACATTTTACCATTTTGTCTCCACCTCATTTGTAAAACGGTTTGCTACATAAATTTGACTCCTACTTCTACCATCATTGCAGTCACCTACATTACTACCCTTGCCACTACCATTTGTAACATTTAGGGCTCGTTTGATAAGCAAAAATGGAAAGAAATTCTAATTCCATGTTAGTTGGAAAATAAAAATCTACAAAACCTATATGAATCCGTTTTCCATGAAAATAAAGAAAATGCAGTTTAAAGTGGTCGTACTTTGAAATTCGATTTCTATTTCCACATTGCAATCAAACGGGTAAAGTAAAATTCATTTTCCTTGAAAGTGATATTTTCTATGAAAAATGTGGCAATCAAACAAAGCCTTAGTATGGAAAATGTCGTCGACTCACCATCGGCCACCACCACCACCCTTGCTTGTAACGTTCATTGTCACATCACCATCATCACCTACCATCACCACAATCTTATCGTAATACATTGTGTTACAACACATTGTCACCATTAAAAACAAAACTATACCACCACCACCAAGTGTCCTTGAACTTTAGCACCACCTACCATAGAGACCATACACCGAAAAAAAAAGAAAAATTTGCCATCACCATTTTTATTTTATTTTATTTTTCTATATTTTTTTCTATTTTTCATTGTTCTTCTAACATGTAGGTAGTTATTTCGCTCAAGCATTGATAATATTAATGCCAGGCAGGGGCGAACCCAGCACCTGGCCAACCCCCGCGGCTGCCAGGGTCCGCCGGGAAGAACGGCAGTCGGCGGTGAAGTGGTTTTTTTTTTCCCCCCTTCTTCCTCCTGGTTTGGCCGTTTACTTTGGTTCAATTGTTTGGGCCATTTTTTGATATGTCAAGGCCCAATGAATTCGGCCAATTTACAAACCATTTGCCACAATTAAAACCAAATCCATTCCAATTGATTAAGTCCCAGTTCAGAGCCCCAAAATCAAACCACGATTGGCGAATTGTGATTGAGAAAGTTCATGTC
>CAIGRN010165486.1:0-11783 GCA_903798345.1 Fraxinus anomala | reverse complement strand
TGTTGGGTATTTTGGTTTGACACTAATTATTAGAAGCATTGCAACAACAAATTTAAAACATCTTTGTAAACAATGTAAAGTAATAAAGAAGGAAAGTATAGAGGATCTCATATCACCTACTAGCAGCATAACGGGCCTTTTGACGGGTATTCAATCCAGGAGCAGCAATCATACGAAGCCGATTATTCAAATCACGACCTATTGGGATTTCAATACGTCCGCATGTTGGCGAAGGCACTCCACAAGTAAGACTCACATAGACTCTCTTTATTGTGTGTTTCTTGAATTGTTCAGCTAAATGGGCATGAGAATTTTCATCCTGCCCACAAAGAAAGCTTATAAGAATGAACCCAAATTTACCAATTTCAGAAACTGGAAGTGGGGATCACCTTTGCGACCACAAGCAATCCACTGGTGCCTTTATCTAATCTATGCACAATTCCAGGGCGAACAGATGCCTCACATAGGCCAGAACTTGTAACTCCATTGTAATCTTCGACTGAAGACAAGGCACTGAACTCATCATCTGAAGCATCATCTGCATCAGATAGTACTTCTGGACAGGAAAATGATACGGTAGAAAGCCTACAATGATGAAGAATGCCATTTACAAGTGTACCAGTAGCATTGCCTGGTGCAGGATGAACAACCTATACCACGAGATAGAGCTTCCTGTCAACAACAAAGGTTAAGTACAAGCAAACAGCCAGAAACAGATTTCATGTATTCCTACGACCATGTCTTCCCATGAGCTTTCTTCTATTTCTTTTAATAGATGAGGGTTTGAGAAAAGAATAAAAACCTGCCAATATGTATTCTAAACCATGTAAATGATAACACATAAGTCAGTATGCTGGGATACTCCGAAACCTAGTCAAGAAATCATCATAAAAACACAAAAAAGAATAATTTAAATATCATCAAGCAATACAGCCTTCGCATATGTTATCCATACTTTATACAAAACTGACAAGCACTTATTGCATTCGATTGTACCCTTGCCTAAGAAGCAGAGGCATTTTTCCATTTATGAAAATATATCCTATCCGAGCTAGAAATACTACAAGCATCTGGAAATCTAGTGTCAAAATGCTACACAAGTAACCCTAACAGGTTTTATTAATTTGTTTTCTTTTACATGTCTAGCAAACAGCAAATCGTGCTAATGAACTTCATTGCAATGTAGTTAATTTGAATTGTAATGGAATATTTAGCTTGAACGAGTTGCTTATGACATTTAAAGTAAAAAGGATCTGCAGTGATCAACTTGTTTAAATCTCTTTACATGAGTTAAAAAAATGACAATTCATCATTTGTCACCTGATTCATATATACAAATACATTGAATGCAAAATCCTAAGTATTGTCGAGTGAAGATATGAATAATCTGAAGTATTATGTTACACTATGAACTAGTATTCCTATCAACCTGAAACAAATTATATTCAAGTAACTTCCTGGCATGCAACTCCTATGGAGCTAAATCATAAAAACCAGAGACATTGCAAACCAGTTGATCATCTTGCATCTCAATCATGTGAATACTATTACAATACTGCCATCATTATGCATAATTAATCATGTATTCTGCAAAGTTGTTCTCAAAAAGTCAAAATTAAAACTTTTTTAAGGGAAAATTAAATTAGAGCTTAGAATACATATAACTGAGCAAAATGGAGAAATTTCGGTAGAGGGCTAAAAGGGCTCGACTGAAAGGAGAAATGAGCTTAGGGGACTAACCATGTGAGCGGGCTTGTTGACAACAAGCAGATGGTCGTCTTCATATACTATATCCAATGGAATATCTTCTGCTTCAGCCCTCAAAGGCTGCAAATCCTTTATCGTGCAATTCACCATATCCCCCTCTCTCACCACGTGTGAAACCTACAGAATACAATTCATTACCACTAATTAAACCTGCAGCATTCACGTGTCCCTAGTTCAACTGTGGGAGACAGGGTCGACAAGCACCATCCATACATGTAATATTACATTTCTAATTAAAAAGAGAGAAACCTAAGTTAAGCTTATCTTAAAATGCTCAAGTATACCACCTTACCCTTCCCTGAAAACATACCCAAAAAATTAAAAATAAAAATTTAACTTGAACCAATAGAGACTGAAGAAAAAATTAAAATGCTCAAAGAACAGCTCTAAGCGAACCTTCCCTCTAAAAACATTTCTTTCTTAATTTAACAATCCAGCAATAGAATCAAAAATTTTATCTTCAAAACAGTAAAAACGGAGGAAATAAAAACGGAGGAAAAATAAGTCACCTTACTGATGACGCGGCCATTCACAGATACAAGGCCCGACCGAATGCTGGACTGCACTCTAGCTCTACTAACACCATTAATTCGGGAAGATATCCAAGAATCCAGTCTCAGCTTGCCGGAATCTAATACCACGGTTTCCTCAAGTTTAATGCCGGAAAAATTGTTCAGCCGGCCGGGCACTTCTCGGGAGTCATCAGAATCTAGGTTTCCGGCTGAAGTTGAGTTAGAATAAGAACAAAAACAAGCTCTTATTATGCGATGCACTTGCGATAAAGGGCTATTTCTTGGGTTTATGCAAAGGGCTTTAGCAGAGGTAGTTGAGTTCCAAGAGAGTGCATTGAGGGAGAACATTTCTTGGATTTGTCTATTGGCCGAATGTCAAATCTCCTTTTTCACCAATAATTTAAACCGAAAAATAAAATACAATTGCAAATTGCAACTTATGCATGATTTTGGTTTTAATTTACTAACTCTTGGGGTCATTTATTTCCACTATTTATCTTGTCTAGGTTGTTTCTATTGCTCCTTCTAACTCTTACAGATTAAACAAACATTAATGATAATAGAATCACGAACAGGAGACACGAACAGAACCGGAACAAAAATATCAACATGATCAAAATAAAGTCCATCGACTTCATGATGTATCCTTAAGACAAATTTTCTCCCTTCTATAAGATAGTATAACAATTATTTTTTTTTTTTTTATAACCGTGGATGTTCGGTTCAACTTGCGCGCTCCTCGACTAATTTCACGGAGCTCTGAAATTTATGGTTGGATACTCACCTCAATGGTCATGAGGGGACTCGAGCTGATAACCATTGAGGAGCAAACTCAAAGCCTGATCAATTATAACGAATTTCGTCTCTTAGAAATAATACAACAATCAGTAAGAGTTCAAATGAACTCAATACAGTGTTTCCATACTCCAACGGTATCCAAATTGGAGAGGGAAGTGAGATCCGAAGCATGAATATTTACGTGTAAATTTTCTGGCAGCAAAGTAGGCGATTTATAAACTTATTCATGGTCATTTGAATACTCTACAAGCATTTTCAAATTAATGGAAACCCTTCGAAAATGAACAAACAACTCTGTTTGGACTCATAAAATGCATCAATTAAGATCAAGTAATAGATGTCTGTTATGCCAATTGTAGGCGTCTGTTACAGTAAAACAAACTTCGTTAAAAAAAGTACCCCAACATCACAAACAAAAAATTTCGTGAAAATAAGCCATCGGTTGGAATTTAAAGTACCGTCAGAAATAATTTCACCGAGTACCCAAGAATTTGATTTGTTACAATTTGGCCCAAAAACTTAAATAAGTTTTGTCCAAAAGGATGCAAGTAAGACAATGACCTACCCCTACTCAGATTGAACCGACTCGAACTCATGTCATGCCTACTGAGCCTAGCTAACCAAACAGAAGGCGATGGTGTGCATGCATGTGGGCTTAAGATCGAACACAATAGGATGTAAGCATTCCCTTCCAAAAATTAGTGGTACCCCTTATGTTCCAAATTCAATTATCAAACTTCCACAATATAAACCAAGCAAAAGTTTCCAAGGTTTCCTATGTGGGAAAACTTAAAGCAAATTCAATCAAATTCTTCACTTTTCCAAGTTTCAAGTGGGTACTTAGGTATCAAATATTTTATTCAATTTCAAATAGTTTTCGATAAATAAATATATAACATTAGTCATTTCATGGAGTAGACCGTTAATATATTTGGTCCTTTTAATTTCATAGTATGAATCCCTCTGAAATTTGAGCTCGAAATTGACCTATTTCACAATTTATTTATATCATTTACAACAATTTCTCACATGAATGAAATATACTGACTTTTTCAAAATAATACAATAGCAGATACGAATTTCGAGTACAAATGAAGAGAAACTACATTGAGATAAATAGGCAAAAGCTTTGAACTTTTCCTAGTAAACATCTATCTAATTTACTTAGCCAATGAGTAGCAACCTTGGACCGATGTCCTGCCTCGTTGTAACTATAACAGTTGCATTTGAACTTTTTAGGAGTTTTTGAAGAACTAGATTGCCCTTCGTCATTGTGCTTCCTCTTTTTGTTGGACTTAGAATATCCTTCCACTATGTTAGCATTTGATTCCATAGAATAAATGAAATGCACCTCTCTTCTTTTTCAAATCTGTGATTGCCTTATTCTATTCTCAATTGGACAATGATATCTTCAAACTTCATTTCCTTAGATTTATACTTCAAGTAGTTCTTGAAGTCCTTCCATGAAGGCAACAATTTATCAATTAGTGCAGCAACTTAGAATGATTCATAGAGTTTCATTCATCTGACATGAATATCACTGAGTATTACTTGAGTTCTTGAATTTGGGATATGATAGTCTTGTTGTCAATCATTTTGTAATTCAAAAAATGACGGACAGTGAATTTTTTCATGTCGACATCGTCGATTTTGTACTTGGCATTCAAAGAATCCCAAAATTCTTTCATGCACTTCACATTGGAGTACACATTATATAATGAGTTGTCCAGTCCATTGATTACGTAGTTTTTGCATAAAAAATCTAAATGCTTCCTTTACATCAACCACAATCAATTTCTCTATACAACTTTCGTCGTCTTTGTATGAAAGTACATCTTCCTTGAGAAAGTTTGCCAAACTTAATGTCGTGAGATAAAAACGGTATTTTTTTTTCTTGCTAATGCTTGAAATTTAACCCATTAATTTCTCATACTTTCTTCTATTGAATTGGACTACTGTATGTTGCCACATCTGATACACAGTCATAAGATAAATGATAGAGAATGGGTAGAAGTAGAATAAAATCAGAAAAATAAATTTTGTTTTAAGATTGTTCTTTCTAAAGTATCGTTTTCTATTTCAAACAACCTGAAGACACTTACTCTTGTAGATTAAACAAAATAGAAATGATAATAGAAGCGCGAATAAAACCACGAACAAAATCGAAAAAACACATTAACACAATCAAAAACAAAAAAATCGAGACTGCCAACTTTATGGTGTGTCCCTAAGACGAATATTTTCCCTTTTATAGTGCTTAAAGGCAGTTAGTTAGCAATCATTACATCGGTTAGAACGATTTTGTTTCTTACAAAAGCAGCAGAGCAATCATTAACAGTTTCTATAGAACGAATTTTGTTTCTTACGAAAGGAGTAGAGAAATCAATAACAGTTTCAATAACTTAATATAGTGTTTTCGTACTCGAAGAACAGTATGAGAATTAGATAGGGAAGTGAGATTCAAAGACGAATATTCGCAATGAAAATAGCTTAAATTTTCTGGCAGCAAGAAAGATTATAAACTTATATGTTGCCATTCGAACACTATAAAATCTTTTCAAAGCATCGATGATTGTTCAAACAATTCTTAAAAAAATGAACATACAACGTTGTTCAGGCTAAAATAATGCGACTGCTAAGGTTGGTTAACAAAGGTTTGATATGTCACTTATAGACATCTATTACAAAAATGCGTCGATCACAAATATACCCAAAAAATCACAAACAAAAAAATTACACAAAATAAGCCAACAGTTGAAATTTAAATAGCGTTAGAAATAATTTCACTAGGTACTCAAGAATTTGAAAAACATATAATTTGATTAAAAAAAATTAAATAAATTTTGTCCTAGTAGATATATATGTAAGACAAGGATCCAACCGCATTCGACTCGAGCTCAAACCCGAACATGGATACGAATAGAAATGGCAACGGGGCGGGGCGGGGCGGGACGCGAGCCTGCCCCTTTTTTTTTTTTCAAAATTTTTTAGTTAAAATACAAATTCAAAATTTTAAAATCTAAAATAAATAATGCTCAAACGAACTACATCAATATCCAAAGTAAGCACTCAAAACAAATAATGTCCAAAATTAAATATTTGCTAGTAGAATTACATTGTAACTAAATTTCATTTCTTTATCCAAAATTTAATATTTTTCCATCTTCATAAGCTAAAGATGACACAATATGGTTCCTGAAAAACGAAATAAATATACATTTTTTATTCTTTATGAGGCGGGGGCATCTCCGCCCCGCCAACCAACCCATCAGGGCAGGGCAGGGCAGGGCAGGGCGGGACGAGTTTTTTTACCATCACTAGATACGAACATGGACTCGGACCCGAGCCCATACAGGTGCCGAGTTAACAAATGAACAACATTGTACGCGCATGTAAGTTTAGGATCGAACTCAATAGGATTGGTCTCTCCCTTCCAAAGACTAGTAAAATCCCTTGTGGTCCGAAGTCAATTGCCAAATTTCCTCAATATATACCCAGTAAGAGTTTTCAAGGTTTTGTAAGTGGGACAATTTAAAGTAAATTCAATCAAAATATTCACTTTCAAGTTTCAAGTGAGTAATTTAGACATCAAATATTTCATTCAATTCTAAATGATTTTGATATATAAATACATTATATTAATCACCTTGTTGACTAGAACGTGAACATCCTTGGTCCCGTTAATTTTGAAGTACGAATCCTACTGAAATTTGAGCTCAAAATTGACATATTTCACAATTTTATTTACACCATTCACAGCAGTTCATAATCGAGTTAGCTTAAGTTGTACTCATCCACCTTGATCCACCGGTTGAGTAATCGGAGTCGTGTTGAGAGCATGTTTGGCTATCAATCCACGAAAAATTGAACAAAATTGGTCGAACTATTGAGTTGTTTAGAATAATAAATGATTTGTTTTAAAGACGCGATTGATTTGAAATTAGGATTGTGCTTATTAAAAAGTTTGAAATTGATGAGGACATTTTCAGCAAAATAATAAACACGATTTTGGATGGGTAGGAACATTTGGCAAAGCATTTTTTAGAAAAGAATGATTATATTACTGTCACTTTTTTGTTTATTACACCACAATTTAAAATATTCTATAAATATATTCACACCAAATTTGTTATATTTTAATTATTTGAGATCATAATCTTTACTCATTATCACATTTTCGTTAAAATAGAGTAAGCAGACTTACTTATCTCTCAAAAAATACAAAGTTAAGATTAAATTCCTTGTTTTACAACAGGCCAATAGTATAAAAATTATTTTTTAAGTTCTCACAATTCCAAGAAGAATCAAAAGGTCCAAAACTCTAATAGCTCATCCTCTCTCTTTCCATGTGGCTTCAACACTGTTGCTCAAGATTTTCCTATTTTTCTTTTAATAAATAATTTATCTATATAAAATTCATCTAATCCCCTGTTTGATTTAGATAAAAAAAATTAATTTTTAATCGGTTTTGAAAAAGTTGTAGATCTCATGAAATATATGATTAAATTAATTTTTAACTTTGATTTAAATTTTAATTAAAATTTTAAAGTTTGAACCAAATTCTTCTTTTTAACTAAATCTCTTTGATTTGGAGGTAAAAATTCATGTACCAACTTTAGCAAATTATTTTATCTTTTAAATTTCTTATACTAACCTTAATCTTTAATGTGTATAACATTAATTGGTTTCTTTAATTCTTCCGAATATGGAATTCGATTTCAATTGGAAACTATGGATTAATAAAACAAGTGTAAGAATATTTGAGCGGGGATTTTTAAAATCTAAGTTGTTTAGGGTACGTTTGACATGACTTTTACTGTTGCTTTTGTTTTCTGTAGAAGAGTTTTTGGAGTAAGTTATGTTAATTTTTGTTTGGAAACTAATTTTTAAAAGAATTTCATATTTATAAAGTATTTTAAGAGGATATCAGACCATCTTCCTCTAAAATCTTTCACAAAATTAGTCAAATAGGTCTAAATGAAGTTTTTGAGTTTTAAAAGTTCATTTTGAATTTTAAAAAGTTAAGCCAAACGGATCATTTATACTTCCCATGCTTACTTTCCTTTTGTTTGTTCCAAATTATAGGTCGTTTTTCTTGTTGAAAGTAATTAAAGTTTTATTTTTCTAATATACCCTTATTTAATTTATCTTGTTATCAACAAATAGACAAACATGAACTACCATTTGTATATTAGGAAAAATGTAAGGAAAAGATATATTCCCAAGCTATATTGATTAAGTTTTTTTAATTTGTGTGAAAATAGAAACAATTCTATATTTATAAGATGGATGAAATATTAAATTATTGTAAAGTCGGAGATCGAACCATTCCATGTTTGACCCCAACTACAACGTGAAGGACGATTATAGAATTTACTAACGCAGAGGAATGGATCAAGTCAAAATAAGTTTGTAATTTGTATGATTTCATTTCTAAGATTTATATTGGTACTCTATTTGACTTGGGTCCCTTCAGAAAATCAGATCGCACCGACCCCTTAAAATATAAATACATATTATGACTAAATATTTGTATCATATTTTAAAGCATGCTAAGAGATCATTCAGACGAAAACGGTTCTTAGAGATAGAAAGT
The DNA here is from genome assembly GCA_903798345.1 of Fraxinus anomala. Taxonomy (NCBI): domain Eukaryota; kingdom Viridiplantae; phylum Streptophyta; class Magnoliopsida; order Lamiales; family Oleaceae; genus Fraxinus; species Fraxinus anomala. Next base: position 3,110 of record CAIGRN010165486.1, on the reverse strand, counting down.
GATACTAATAAAAAGTTAAGGATAATAATACAATAAAAAATGGTTTGGAACATAATGTAATAACAAATTAAGCTTAACAACATTTAATGCAATTAAAATGTGGTTATAAATACAACCATCCATAATACATTCAATGACCAATAATTAGAAGTAAAATTCAATGTCTTGAAAATTGAATCAGAGATTGATCAAGATAAGGAAGAGGGTTGATAGTCGAGAGTCGAACTGAGGTTAAATCGGGGTCGACCAGAAATTAAATTAATAAAATAATTAAAATTTTATGTATTATATACCATTTCAAAATAATAAATTACTGGATAGATATACACTTTTTAGAAAATTAATACATATATTAATTGTTTTTAAATAATTATTTCATTAAATAAAAATTATATGGGCAAAATAAAGTCAAAACTCATAAGCCCATATGCATAGAAATAAAGCCCAATAAACGTTATTAACCTAGAAGTCATCTATCTAAGGCAATAGTAGGATTTGGAAAGAAACCGCTAACTGCTGCTCCTTTTTCACTTTCCTTGCCGCCGGCTTCTGCTTTCTGCTTGGCTTCTCTTTCTTCAATATATATTGCATATAAGTTGATGGATGGTCAGAGAAGCTTCGTTTGTAGATCTTTATACCTGCTTTTTTCTTCTCTTTTTTGCAAAGTAGCCAAAAAAAACTCAAAAAAACTGCATCCAGTTCACCGATTTCCAGTTTAAGCGGTCATTTTACCGATTTCTATATTACCAAGTACTCGGCTACAATAGAACCGGTCTGATGGCCGGTTCACGATTTTTCTAGTCGAATCGATCCGTCCGATCCGATTTTCAAAACATTGGTAAAGTTAAACATACACGCCAACTTATGATTGGAAATTGAAATTTTTGGGACTTCCAAAAATATCGCTAGCAATTAACAAATCAATTGTAAAATATTGAGTCTTGAATGAATTAAGTTATTAAACCTTAATTTTAGCAATGTTACCATTTAGATAATCTACTTGTCCGTTTCATTTTGTTATTATATAGCCCTGTTTGGTTTTCATTAATTTCATAATACATTTTTTTTTTTTTTTTAACTACACATTTTCAATAAAAAAACATTATATTCAAACACAAAACTTTTTTTTTATTGTTTAATTACATATTCTCAATTAGAATGTTATTCCAAAATACATTTTCATAAGAGGGGAGGGGGGCTTAAATAGGCTCATAATAATATGATATAAAATTGAAATTCAACTTTCAAATATGTTCATGATATGTTGAAATTCACCCTAAATTTGGAGTCTGATATACAAATTGCTACTGGAGTACCTATTATATTATAATAAGAGTTTGTTTGATGCTTTTTTTTTTTTTAGAAAATGTATTTTGGAATAGTGATTTGATAGAGAATGTGTGGTTAAAAATAAAGAAAAATTTAGATTTACGTGTAATATTATTTTATTGAAAAATGTGGAGTTGAAAAAAGAAAAAAATATATATTTTGAAAAGAATGAAAATCAAACGAAGCCTAAATGTGGCATCATTAACAAAATACAAGATGTAGTTCATGTATATATAGCAACAAGAACTAGTATTAAGACACGAATTATTAATTTTATTCTTCTTGCGTTTAATAACTTCTTTCTTTTTGGTCGTTCAATTCTGAAGCAGGTTTGAGGTTGGTGATAGGGGTGAACGCGGTTCAGTTTGGACGGTTTGTGCCATATTTTCAACTTAAATCATTTCATAAGGTTTGGAATTTTTTCAAACAAAACAATTTCATTTTTCAAACCAAATCATAAATTGCGGGTTGGTTATGTTTTAATCCGCGATTTACCTATCGACATTATAATAAGGGATAATTGCAGCAAATTTCTCAAACCTTTCACATATTTTCGCACTTTACTCTAACATTTGATTTGTGCCAACGGAGGTTCCAAACCTTTAATAAATATGCGATGAATGTCCAAATGGATGGGTTTCCGTCCATTTGACCGTTAATCAACCTAAAAAGTTATAATTGACCAAATTCATTAAGGGTAAAATGGGAACTTCAGAATTAATATTTTCCAAAAAACAAATTGCAACTATTTATCTCCTTCTTCACCCACCGGTGCGCACCCCAAAAATCAAACTCGGCCACCATCCCTAACAACGCCGCCACCTTCACCACCATCTCCATCTCCACCGCCACCTTCCACCACCAAAAAGCTTGAATCATTTAACTCGTAAAGGCACCATATGAACCCGTGAAGTTGTGAAGTTGCAGAATTCGTGAAGCTTCAAAATCCAAAGGCACCATAAAAACCCATGAAGCTGCAGAATTAGTGAACCCGTGAAGCTGCAAATGAAACACCCAAACCAAAAATCATCTTGCCATCTTCTCTAAACCGTAGTTCCGTCGTCCCCATCGTCAGAGTAAAGTCCGCAAATTACCATTTCACGCAAAACCAAAAGTCTACAGCTCTACTCCCCCAGACCGACTGTTTCCTTTTGCCCAGCAATTTCCTTCTGCACTCACTCTAGTCCCCTCTTCTCTTTTCCTATCTGAAGTGTCAAAATCGAGTTGTTCAATTCAAAACCTCTCTTTCTATCTCTCAAACTATCATAGACAATACAATCTTAGAGACAATAATGAACTAATAAAGAATACCACAAAGAGATTGATTCTACAAATGGAATCGTTGTTTAAGCTTTACCATTAAACCTAAAAAGGAGATGGGTTTTGAAGGAGATGGGTTTTGAAGTGGAAGGGGATGGTAAATTTGGAGTCTTTATTGGCGGAGAAGGAATTTGGTTTGAAGTACAACAGATATATGTGTGTGATTTGGTGGTGGTGCCGGATATGATTTTGATGTTGCCAGGGCTAGAGGCGGTGCTGGCGGCGCTACGATTTAGAAAAGATGGCAGGATGATTTTTGGTTTGGATGTGTAGGTGGGTGGGGGTAGGGTAGGGTAGAGTGAAGAAGGAGATGAATATTATTAATTTTTTATTATTTTGTGTTAGTTATATTTTAATTGTTTTATGGGATTAAATGGTCAAGTTACAATTTTGCCCCTTCTAGTTTGGTCAGAATTGGTCAAAATTTACTATTCTGGGTCAACTTACAGTCAAACGGACGG
>CAIGRN010165479.1:0-12912 GCA_903798345.1 Fraxinus anomala | reverse complement strand
CATTTTCCTTTCGAAAATCTCAAGTATTTATATTTTCTTATTTCGTAGATTTTAGTTAATTTTCCTTATTTTTCAAAATCAAATTTTATTGTGTGTTTGTTTTTATTGTTAAAATTAAATTGATTAAAGTTGTATAATCGAAAGTAAACATTTCTCGTGGAATCGACAACCCGGACTCAAAAAATCCACTTTATTACTTGAACGCGACCCGTGCACTTGCGGTATATATTTTCAAGCGAACATGAGAGCAAGACATGGAGCCTCTTATTTCATTACTTTTATAGACGATTTCACGTGGTATAATTATGTCTATTTGATTTCTCATAAATTAGAGACGTTTGAATGTTTTAGACGATATTTAAATGCGATAGAAAATCAAGTAGAAAGAAAGGTGAAAGCCTTAAGAACTGACCGGGGGCGTGAATAGATCCAAAGAGTTTCAAAGAACTATGTAACGATAAGGAAATCATTAGGTAGTTAATCATTCATAATACACCACAACAAAATAGTGTTGTTGAGAGAAGGAATAGAACTTTGTTAGAAAAAGTAAAGTCCACGATGGTACATGTTAACTTACCCATTTCCTATTGGGAGGATATTTTGTTAACTGCGACATATATTCTGAATAGAGTTCCCTCTAAATCGATATTTAACTACATAGTATCAATTTTGGACGGGTAGATTCCCTGATTTGAGTTATTTTAGATCCTTGGGATCAGCTGTTTATATCCATGAATCCACAAGCAAGTTTGGAAAATTGGGTCCGCGAGGCAACAAGTGTATCTTATAAAATACTCAGACAAATCCAAAGGTTATGTGTTCATAGGTGAAAATCAAGATGGGACTATAATTGAGATAGAGTCATGTGATGTGACATTTCTTGAGAGTGATTTTCTTAGTATTTGAGAAATTAAAATGGCACAACCTTTGTTTAATTAGATGACAACCTTTGCTTCAACAGTACATGAAGCTGTTTGATTTAGGTTATTCTTATAGCATCTAAGAGTCCTTAGTGGTGATGTGGGGCATATATTGATTTACTGTGATAATAAGGCAACTATTGCATACACAAAGGATTCCAAATATCACAACAGAACCAAACATATTGATACAAAATATAGTTTTGTAAGAGATATCATAAAAAAGAAGGAAGTAAGTTTGAAATATATTTCTATGCACCAAATGGTAGCTGATCCATTTACCAAACCAATTCCTAAAGATGTATTTGTAACTCATGTTAAATCTCCAGGATTGCATAGAATTTGAATTATGTATTATATAAACTTTTCATGTAAGTCCATTTAATGAACAATGTTTTGAGTTCATATGTTAAGAGTAGTCTTTTTGTTATGATTATTAGATTACTATTTGATATGTACACATAAAGTATGTCAAACATGTTATGATTGGTTCACTCACATGAGCAATCTCTTCAAACACTTTTGATGTACTGAGATGAGACACAATGATCATATTGTATACATGATCTAGCCGCCTTGATGATGTACCAAGATGAGATTACAAGAAGTAATTGAAATGGATTTTGCTATCCATTAGACTTGTTTGATAGTCGATTGTGATTGTGATTGTCTTGAGAAATAAATATAAGGAAAATTCATGTTAGATATTAATGAATATCTGAACTATGATCTATACGATATATTTAATTTGTAAGATAAGACATACGTTCTAAGATAGGGAGAAAATATCGTAATACATGTTTTACACCATGTGTTACTTTAACAACCAATGAGAAATGAAAGAATTGATCCATGCTTCTTCATTGTGTAAGTCTCCGAGGCATATATGACCTCACTTATTTACCCTTATGACTTTTGACTATTCTCGAAATTTTATTTTAGTGTTGTTATTGTAGCATATTGCCAATAATTATGATTGATTCGATTTGATGGGACATGTCTAAGAATGCAGTCAACTTAAAATTTAGGAATTCAAGTAGGAAATGAAGATTATTTTATCTAACGCCTAGCTCTGATCGAACAATTGTGTTAACTGTTTGAATTTTGTAACAAAATTGTGAATACGAAATAAATGAGAAAATTGAGCATGTTCTTTGATTAGTTGAGGGATCAAAAATACTCGAACTGATGTTCCAAAATAAGTTTGGTGTATAGTCAGAAAATATATTTCCTCTTGTAGAGTTACTATATATCCCTAACAGGTGTATAGTATTTCTACTCTTAAATTAATTTGCTAGTCACACGATTCATTTACTTGTATGAACTTGGTGTTGAATTTTTCATGAAGCTTAAATTTTATGAAATATTATGAATTGCCAAGATTTTCATGTCAAATCACTAAGAAAATTAATTAATGTGAAACATACCTTAATTTATTGGGAATAGTACTTTATTATTGTTTTGATTTCGGATCTTGAATCCTGATTATTGACTCTTTTGATTCTTAAGTTCTTGTTCTTGATTTTGATTTCTTGCTCCATAATCTTGATTCTCTCAATTCATTTTTCTTGATTGTTGATTTCGTGTTCTTGATTATAGATTTTGGATATTCTATTTCAATATATTTTCTCTCATAATTTTGTGGATGACACAAAAAATGAAAATCACATATGAATTGGAGACTATAACCCTATTTGTATTTCCATACGTATTCAGTACACCGTGAAATACAACCCTAATAGATTCGATCTTACACATATTTAGACCCACACTTTATTTAGATGCTTAAAGTTCGTAACTTTAATTATTTATTAGATTACTTTAATTGGGGTTAACTTTAAGATATTATTTATACACAATTAATTTCAAATGTAGGCCTAGATGAAAATTGAATTCCAACAATCACCCACTTGGGCCACTTTTGTTACGTTATAAATGTGCATAACCAAAGCATATCTGAACAATTTCGTTTATTAATTGTGTAAATATAGGATTAAAGCGGTAAGTATCATAACTAAACTCATTAATGGTAATTTATATCAACACAATCAAATGAAATAGATCAATTGTGGATATGTAGCATTGAAATTACATGTATTGTGATCCAAAAATGTTTATTTCCAACTGGTCCTACCTTATTCTTTAATGAGATCAAATCAGAGTGAAATTGAACTGAATACTTTATTTACGGAATAACCTAAATATCTATAAGCATAAGATGTGCTTGGATTAGACAATAGGCAAATAATGTAACACCTATATGGGCAGTTCACGAAAGACATTGGGTGGTAGTTCTTCAGTTAGCAGATCCTCAATCATGGAATTTGTCATAATATGCTCTATAGAAACCTAATCACTCTTAATTCTTTCCTTAACAATTAGAAACTTAATGTCTATAAATGTTGACATCATCGAGATCCTATTGGAATATAAGCCAGTCATTGTAACGGAATAACTTAAGTGGTCTTTTAATTTCACCCAAAATGTGTAGCCTAATGACAAAATTTTGTAGTCATATTCCATGATTAGAATATCCAATGATATCCATTTGGTCTGATTTTCTGTATGTGATCATATAATCATTAGTTCTCTATAAATACTGAATAACCTATTTGGTTGCTTTCCAAATATCCATCATAGAGTTACCTAAATATCTACCTAGCATTCCAACAATGAATGTTATATTCGAATTTGTGCAAATCTAAGCATACATTAAACTCCTAATTGCTAAAGCACATGTAATTTTCTTTATTTCGTTTTGTTTAAGCTTATTCTTAGGGCGTTGATTGAGATTAAAGTTGCCTCTCTTAGTAATTAGAATATCACCTGATTTACATTCTTTCATTCTAAATCTTTTAAGAATTTGATCGATATAGCAATAATAATCTAAAAATACTCCAAGAACGATTACGAAGTATCTGTATCCCTGACACAAAAGAGACGTCACCAAGATAATTCATTTTAAAATTCTATAACAAATATCTTGGTTTTGTGTAATAATCCTATATCATTGTAGACAAAAAGTATGTCATCAACATACAATTCTAGGAAAATATGCTTACTCCATTGAACTTGTGATATACATAATTATCAACTGAATTCATCTCAAAACCAAACAAGATAATTATTTGATAAAATTTTTGATACCATTGATGGGAATCCTGTTTAAGCCCATAGATGAATTTTTTTAATTTGTAAACCATCAGATGTAGCTCAACATCAAAATATGTCACAAGTGCCATAATAATCGTAAAAGAGTCTTTCATAAAAATCGGTGAAAAATTCTCTTTAAAGTCACGTTTTCCTTTTGAGTAAATCCATTTACAACAAGACGAGTTTTACATTTTCCACATAACCCATCGAATCCCCCTATTGGTTTTAAATATCTATTTACAATCAATGAGTTTCTCACCTTTAGGCAATGTGATGAGTTTCCAAAAACGTCATTATTTTTTATAGACTTTATTTCTTTATTCTTGACATCAATCAACTCTTGAAAATTATTCTTTACATGACTTGATGAAAGTTGATTGATCAGATATGCTTCAATCAATCCAATGACATCCTTATTTTATTGGAGAAAGAGTATAAAGTCATCGGAAATTGTCTTTTTGATTTTTATAGTGGATTTCTTAACATTTGTTCTTGAGGTTGTTGAGTTTGTTCTTCTGGAACAATCTTTTAATTGTGTATAGGAAATTTTGTAATATTGTCTTGATCCAAAATTGTTTCTTGAATAAGATTTGAAGTAAGAATTTGCCCATAATCCTGATCATTATCAATTGCAACAAAAGAGAGAGATAAATATATATTCTTCTTCAAAACAAATCCTTAACATTAAAACCTTATTTTTCCCACAAACTCTACGTTCTCAAAGAATCGAACATTTCCAGTTTCGAAAATTGAATTAATAATGGGATCTTTCAAAATTTGTAATCCCCTAACAATTGCTTTACTTGAAATATTATTGAGAATTTAAGTTGCAATCTTTAGTACTTCTTTTTAGAGAGATTTGGGCAAGGTGAAATGACTAATCATCCTCATTACCATATCATTAAGCATTTTGTTTCATCTCTCGGCAACATGCTAGGGGACCCTAGCATGGTTTACTATGGGACGATTCCACATTCCTCTATTAATTTAACAAAAGGACCTGAACAATTAACACCAATACTTAAGTCTAAAAAATCAAGGGGATCAAGAATTCCTCCCGACACAAGTTTTTCCATTCTCTTTTGAGAGATGTGACGTAATCGCTTATACCATAACAAAACAGAATTTTCATTGGTTGATTTTCGTTTATTACTCATGAATTCAAATGCAAGGTTTCTTTATAAGAGTCAATTGTATTAAAGATATATAGGTTATCATAAACAGATAAAAGAATGGATACCCACAATATTTGAATTAAGAAAAAAACTGAAGTGACTATTTTCACATGAACAAAAGTAATCGAATTTGTCCAATGTAAAAATAGAAATCAAATTTCGTCTAAAAGATGGTATCCCAAATATCTCTTTCAATTCTAATTAATAACCAGTCTTTAATAATAACCTAAAAGTTCTTATAGCCTCAATTTTAATTGATTTGTCATCGCCCTACATAGATAAATCTTTTAGTATCAATTGGCTTTTGAATGTTTAGGCAACCATGCATAGACTCACTTATGTGAATAGTGGCACCAAAATTTATCCATCAATTGTGTCTTGGTATTGAAACTAAATTAACCTAAAAAACAAACCAACGTGAGAAGTATACTTTTCTTTACACGCCAAACGTGGTATTTAGTATATTTTTTCTTTATGTGTTCCAGATTTTCACAAAAATAACAATCATATGATTTATATTTTTCAAGTTTTTGTTATTTCTTTTGAGTTTAACCAGTTGCAACTTCCTTATTTTTTAACTTGTCTTTAGAGGTACTTGTCAAGTAAGTACTTCCAGTTTTCTCTTGCTTTAGACTTTCTTTTTCTTACACACAATATGTAATGAGCTCTTCAAGAGTCCATTTCTCATTTTGACAGCTGTAACTGATCTTAAATTTACTGAATTGTGCAGGAAGAGAAATCAAAACCAAATGCACGAACAAGTCATCAGAGAGCTTAAACTTTAATATATTTAGTTTTGAAGCAAGAACGGAACATATCCATGATGTACTTACTCCCTTATATTTTTTTAGTCTTATACTTTAGTGAACCACGTTTGTCGGAAAACGAAAACGTACTAGTTTCAGCTTTATCGCCTTTTGCAAAAAAAAAATTCAATTTCTTTAAGAAATACCTTAGCAGTAGTTACCTTATCAGACACGGTGCCTCTTGAATGTTGCTGGAATTTCACGCTTCATGATCGCAAGACTTATGCGGTTTAAACAATCCCATTTATTTGGTTCAAGTACATGAATTGAGTTGATGTTGGCAGATATACGCAAGGTTTAAGTCCGTGCAGTCCAAAACGATCTAAATGTCCTCTTTCCAATTCTTAAAGTTGGTTCCATTAAGGGCTTGAATTGAGTTGATGTTGGCAGATATTGCAAAAGTAGATGGATTAACTTAATAGAGAACTTAAACCTAATTAACATGTTTACATGAGAATCCATATTGAGCAATTAATAAATTCAAATAATGGTGGGCCCCATCACAAGAAACCGTGCACTACATTGACATTTAATCTTTGGATATAAATATCAACTTGTAATCAAGAAAGGAAAAGGAATTCATCAAATTACTTACATATTGATGGGAAATTTCACATCTTGTTGCTAGCCGCAGATCTAATGCTTGAAGAACCAGGTCACGTTGTTTCACCAGCCGTTATGATTTCGGGATCGAATTCCTGATTTTCGGCAATGAAAGCAGATGAACAATTAATTGCCCGAAGAGTTTATATACTTATCACCCTTTATGCAGGGTTCGTAGTAATGTTACGGAATCAGAGTTGGCAGTAGTTAAGGTTGTCGCCAGTGATAAAAAGAAAACTAAACGACATAGTTCTAAGGTTCTGCTGGTAGTGACTGAAAGTTCCGGTGAGGAAATTGTTACGCCGATTCCCAATCACCGGTTAAGACCATGGAAGCCTTCTCTGGAACCAATTTCAGAGGGAATTTGAGAATTTTTTTTCCATTATTCACGATTGGTCATGTAAAGATTAGAGAGGATTAATTCTGATTTGGCAAGTTTGTGGATATTAATTATTTTGCTCTAATAGGAAAAAAAAATAATTCTTTCATGGAAAATGGAAATAAAAAAGAGAAAAAGAAAAAGTACTTATTTTTCTTTCATAACTCTTTATTTTCACCATACATATACAGTTGATTATCTTAAAAGTATAGGAATTCAAACCAAGCCTAATTGCTCTTAAGTAAATCCTTATAAATTTGTTTTAAGTACAGACTTACAATTTTCTATTACTCCACGCAAGTTCTTCCATGTAAATGGGGGAGATTGTAAATGTTGGACCATTTATTTCTTGAACAAATGAATGAATTTCCAATACATTTTATGTTAATATTTTTTTATTGATATAACTATTTAAACGCATAATAAAACACTACTCAATAATAATATTTAAATTTTATCGCTTCAGTATTTTATTTTCAATTGCGAAAACATAAATTAAAAATTAGTCCAATAGATTCACTAGGGACAACTTCACAATAAGAAGTTGGCTAGTGCTAGAATAAGGCTTGTTTGACGCGATTTTTTCGAAAATCATTTTCAATAGCACATTCCAAAAGAGTAGTAACTTTTTTTTTTTCATTTTTTAACCATCCAAAAAAAAAAAAAAACAAAAATCGCTTGAAAAAAATTGTTTGTTCAAATTATTGCCGATAACTTTGTGTTACCAAAGAATGTCATGACGAATTCGAAATACCATGTTTGAATTCTTATTTAGGAAAGCAACGAGCAACATATACAAATGTCTACCACAACATAAGCTACTAGCGTCTAAAAGAAAATAATCAACACTAGATACCAATAAGCAGACTTAAAAAGGCGAGTCCTTGTTAGAGCAAGACACCAAATTCTCTCTAACACAGCTCGCTAAAACTTTTTAAGAAAGCTCATTCAGGTCTAAGAATGTGTTTGGGTGGACTTTTGTAAAGTTTAAAAGCATTTCTTTGAGGGCAAAATCTATCTAGGTTAAAATGATGAATGTTTGGTTAAAGTCCAAATGTGCTCATTGATTAAGAAAATAAATTTTTTTTTTTTAATGTTTACAAAAACTTAAATTTTGAACTACTCGAGAAAGCTCTACATTCAAATTATATGAAAAATTGAAATATATATTTAATGAAACTTTTGAATTAGCAAAAACATGTTGTAGACATTTCAAANAGAAAATAAATTTTTTTTTTTTAATGTTTACAAAAACTTAAATTTTGAACTACTCGAGAAAGCTCTACATTCAAATTATATGAAAAATTGAAATATATATTTAATGAAACTTTTGAATTAGCAAAAACATGTTGTAGACATTTCAAAAAGAAAGTTTAAATTATACAAATTAATGTAATCTTTCATCAATTTATTGATGTGTAGGATAAATTTGAATATATTACATATTTTAGCAAATTAATAAAGATAATTTTGAGATGTGGAAGTGCGATCATGAGCATTACTGGCCCAATCCGCATCGAAATAAGCAGTAAGTGCATTTTCAGCATCCCTGGAAAGTAGGAGACCATGGTGCATTGTGTTTTTGAGATACTTTAGGAGTTGCTCGACAGCATTCCAATGTTACTGTGTGGGTCGATGCATGAATTGGGCTAATCGATTGACAAGAAAGGCAAAATCTGGCCATGCTAATAAGAGATATTGAAGTCTTCTAATTACCCGATAGAACTTAGTACTATCGGTGGCTGGTGAGCCGTTATCAAGGCAACGAGCACTAATAGCCATTAGGGTACATATTGGTTTTGCTCTTTCTAAATTTGTTCTGTGAAAGAGATCCCACACATATTTTTGTAGGCTTAAGAACAACCCATTACTGACGGGTAACACCTAAACACCCAAGAAATAATGTAACCGACCCAAATCTTTAATCGAAAATTTTGAGCCTAGTGATTTAATAATGGACTCATTGAAGCAAGTAGAATTGCCTATCAATCTAAGGTCATAAACATAGATAAGAAAATAAGCTACAATATCACCGTGAGTATAAATGAATAAGGAGGAATTCGATTTGGACTGATGGAACCACAATTTATGAAGATAGCCATTGAGGATGGTGTACCAAGCCCTTGGGGTTTGTTTTAGCTCATAAAGAGACTAACGGAGCTTACAGACATAATCGGGCTTCTCAAAGTCCACGAAGCCAGTGGGATGGACCATGTAGACATCCTCATCAAGTGTATCGTAGAGGAAAGTATTATTAACATCCAATTGGTGAAGTGCCCATCCATGAGAAAAAGCACTGGTGAGAATAATCCAAATGGTGGTAGGTCTAACAATGGGTGAAAAAGTTTTCTTGTAGTCAATGTCGGGTGTTTGATGTTGATGGGTATGGCAATTACAAGACTCGAACTCGAACTAGGAGGCCCGACCTAAGCCCACATATTTTAGGCTAGAAACAAGGTCGGGTATGGTATTGAGGTCGGGTATAATCCTTGACCCACCCATTTTCTTGACCTTAACACATGTTTCCTACGAATACCTGTCTTATTTAAATATAAACTCTTAGCTAAACGAATTCGATCTTAACCCAATCTGTGCAGTTCTAACAGAACACGAATACATTGAACTAGCTAAGGAAAGTTGAATCCTTTTAGGACTCAACTTCCCACATCTATAAATACATGACCAAGCATTATTGTTCAGGTACGTTATCATTAATATTTAGCATACAATCTCTTATACAATTCCCTTTTTTGACTTAAACATCGGAGGAGTGACGAAGACACATCTCGACGCCTTTGTTTCAGGTATTGGAGATCAGACCGTGCGGAGTTCGATCAGCCAGTACAAGATCATTCAGGTGATGATTTTTGATAGCATCAGATGTAAACCTTTCGCCACTAATAACTCATGGCTCGATGCCAGTAGTAATCCTTCAAAGGCTACCCCATACATGTAGGTTCGACATAGGATGTTTGGTGGCAGTGAGCATTCGTTTGGGCTTTCGGATATTCTTCAAGCCTCTTGTGATCATCGAATGAGTTCGAAGAGGCAATGGACCAGATGAGGCAATAGGCTTTGGTGAAGCAATTATAATAGTAGGGGTCATGCCGATGGGCCAGCACGTGATTGTATCAGATTGAGTCGTGGCTGGCGAGGATGCACGTTTTGGACTGGGCTAATTGATGTCGGTAGCATGTTAGGCTGTTGATCAAGGTGAATGGTGGACTTGGCCATGAGTCTCAACAATGTAGAGATGTCATTTTTCAGAAAGGCCATTGTGTTGTGGAGTGTGGAATGGTATTGTAAAATGACATATTCCATAAGCTTGGAGATATGATTTGAGTCAGTATATTTACCACCATTGTCACTGTACAAATTTTTAATGGGTCGTCTGAATTGCTTTTCAAGGAGGACGTGTAATTGGAGAAATTTTTTACCAACTTCTAACTTTTGATCCATGGAAAAGAACAAGTAATAACGTGTGAAATGATCAATTAATATAACATAGTATTTATGGCCCTCATGAGATGGGACAAATGCAAATCCCCAAACATTAGAGTAAATATATTCAAGTAGAGCAGTTGTATGAATAGTACTAGTATGAAAAGGTAATTGATGGCTTTTATATGACAAGGATGACAAGCTTGTAACATAATTGAAGTGCTTGATGGAAGAGAATGCTGTGAAATTATTTTAGAGACTAGACGATGGTGAAGATGCCACAAATGACGATGCCAAATGACACTGAAGGTTCTCTCACCGACATTGGCCACAATGGGAATGAACGGATCTAGTAGTGTGGTAGGTAATGGGTAAATGCCTTGTTCACACCTTACTTGAAGTAGAATCGCCCCCGTTGTCCAATCCTTCACCAAAAATAATCAGGATGAAACTCAATTAGTGCATTATTATTTTTGGTGAATTGATGCATATGGATAAGATTTTTATGAATATCCGAAACACATAACGTGTCATTAAGGTTAAAATCATGAATACGCGAATGTAAAACAAGAGAGTCAATATGAGTAACGGGTAAACCAGAACCAGAACCAATTACCACAGCTCTAGTGCCATCATACTCAGAATGGATAGATAGATTACCAAGCTCCGAGGTAATATTATAAGAGGCACCAGAGTCCAGCAACCATTTTGTAGATTTTCCTTTGGAGTGGCCAGCACAATTAGCCCAAGCAGCCTTTAGTTTTGGATAATATTTGGCAATGTGTCCAATATCATCACAATACTAACAGGTGGGGCTTGTTGAACAGGTGGGACTTCTAGTCAATCTGACCCGAAGGGCGAGTGTAACAGGGGCAGAGAAATGACAGGATTAGCAGTCACCACAAGAGATGTGGAGAAGGCCTCGAGGCACTTGAGATAGACTTCATGACTAAGTAGTATGACATGAAGTTCTTTAAAGGACATGGATGATTCCCTGGTACGACTGGGAGCAACCACGGATTCTGGTCCCAAACCCTGGAGTACATAAAGTGTGATATCTAGGGCTGTCAATGGATTGGATTTTGATCCGAATCCGATAAAATTAATGGGAGATGAATTCAGGTTCTCCATCTGATAACTCAATCAAGATCTGAATCCGATAATCCGTTAACTAAATGGATCAAATATGAATATAGGTCAATCCGATCCGATATGTTTTAAGTAATTGAGTTGATAAAATATTTTTATGGCATGTTATTTGTCACTAAAATAAATAAATTTAGAATAAAAAAGTCATCAAATTCAAAATATAAAAAAGTTAAAAATTTTATAATTATTAAACCCATTTAAGAATTGGAAAAATAAATAAATAAAAAAAGTCGATTCCAACATTATTTTTTTCCAAATTTATTTAATTTCGAATCGGATTATCAGATTGGATATCCAATAACATAGTAAAACGGATATGAATTTAACAATCAAATATTTGTTGGATTATCGGATCGAATCGGATAATTATTCTTATTGGATCAGATATAGACAGATCCGGTCCATATCCAATCCATTTACAGCCTCAGTGATATCATTAGTGGAAAGATGAACGTCGATAAGGCTAAATTCATCAACTGTAGTCTTCAAAGATTGTATATATTCGGAGATACTCTGATCACTACGCTACGACGTTGTGAAACTTCTTTCAATTTCATGACTCGAGTTCGGGACCAATTGGCATAGAGACGAGATAAGAGGTGCCACGCTTCCCGCGATATTTGAGCAGTAGCAATTATTGGCATGATGGCTTCATCAATGGAAGCAAGGACATCGTTAAGGAGAAACTTATCTAGTCGGGACCAAAGTGTATATGCAGCGGCACGAGTAGTGGCATCTGTAAATGTATCAGGCTTCGATGGGCATGTGAGAGTACCATTTAAGTACATGAGATCGTAGCCATGAAGCAGACCGGTAAAAATAACGCTCTGTGATTGATAATTGGAGGAAGTAAGGCGCTATAGTTGGTTAATGTTTATGGCAATAAAGAAGATGTCTTTATCAGATAGAGAGAGAGCAGCTAGTTGGGTGAGAGACAACTAGATGACTGGAGGGGAAATAATCATCCGATGATGCCATTGCAGCGGAAGGTTGGGATCGAGATTCTCATTGGATGGAATGCTTTGATACCATAAAATTGTTTTGAATATATGATTGTCTTACGCACATTACGATACAATTTCATTGAGATACGGTGGCGGATCCAGCATTGAAGTTCAGCTCGGGCGGACGTTGACCATTGACCGTCGAAAATTAGCGATAGTAAGAACGAGATTGTTTATTAATATTTAATTAAATAATATTAAAAATTATTCAATATATATGTAAATACACTAAAAAATTACACGATACAACCTACTCTTTGTTTTTATCAATTCTTAGATTCA
>CAIGRN010165473.1:0-12033 GCA_903798345.1 Fraxinus anomala | reverse complement strand
GCGATAGAAATCCATGAGAGGGTAAGTGGACATAAGCCCACCCAAAGTGGACAGTACGTATGATATAATGGCTCGGGTATAAAGATCCGGGTAGTTACACATTCACTAAAAAAAATTAGTTTTCCTTTCTTTTCTTCATCTGCTACATGATTTTGATTTGGCTTCTTAATTTCTTACTATTGCAGGTGAAGATAATTAAATGTCTAGTGGAAAATATTGTGGTAGACATATCCTTTAATCAGGTTGGTGGTTTATGTACGCTGTGCTTCCTCGATGAGGTTAGTATTTATTCTGAAATTTGTAATGTTTGAATCTGAGCTCTCATCATATTTATGAAATTTGATGAACAAATAGTATAACTGCACAACATATTCTTCTGTAGGTTGATAATCTGATAAATCAAAATCATCTGTTCAAGCGCAGCATTATATTGATTAAGGCATGGTGTTATTATGAAAGCCGTATATTGGGGGCTCATCATGGACTTTTTTCTACTTATGCTCTAGAGACCTTAGTTCTTTACATCTTTCACGTTTACAACAATTCCTTTCATGGACCACTTGAGGTAATTTTAGTTACTATGTATGTCAAGAAAATTTGATCGTTAGGTTGTCCTGAAGGATTTTATTTACACTCGCAGGTTCTCTACCGCTTTCTAGAGTTCTTCAGCAACTTTGACTGGGACAATTTTTGTGTTAGCTTATGGGGACCTGTGCCCATTAGTTCCCTACCTGATGTAACTGGTAATAACTTTTTGAGAACTTTTTATTCAATGTGTTAAAGCTATTGGAAATATTGGCTGATTTGTAAAGTTTTACAGCAGAACCTCCTCGGAAGGACAGTGGAGAATTGCTCCTTAGCAAATTGTTTCTTGATGCTTGTAGCTCTGTGTATGCTGTTTTCCCTGGTGGCCATGAAAATAATGGACAGCCATTTGTTTCCAAACATTTTAATGTTATTGATCCTTTACGCGTGAACAACAACCTTGGACGTAGTGTTAGTAAAGGTATACGAAGCTTAACTTTTCTTATTGTTCTCTTTGTTTAAGCTTTGAAAATTGTAAAGATAATTTTCTTTTGTATCTTTGAGCTCTTTACTTGAAACTTGTTTATTTGTTGCGACGACTACCTAACCTCTACCTCTGAAATAGAACTGTGTTACATGGGCAATAAGTAGGTTTCTACTGGTCAGCTTTGCTTGTAAAGTGAAGATGTGTATGTATTCTTTGAGTTTTAGATCAATGGCTGCTGCATGCCAGCTTTTTCAGTTCCCCTTTGTCTTTATTTAAATATGTTCTAAGAATTTTACGGAGGGATGCCTTGGGTCTAGTATTCATGTAGTCTGTATGCACACTGACCATCCAGATTCACATAGCAAGTCTGAAAGAAAGAGGGAGAATGAAACAGACTATAATGACTGATAAGATGAGAAAGGAGAAATCTGTTTTACCAAACCACCATTTCTACTTTTATTTTTCTGTTGGTTCTATTCCATTGTTCTGTTTTAGGTTAAAAATTCACTTGAAGTAGAAGAATATAGCTTGCCTGTCTACTATCAGCTAGGGCAAAAAACGTTATTTATGTTGTGTTTGATTTCCAGGGAAAAGACTGGAAGAAAAGGGAAAGTAGAAACAGGAAACTAGGTCACAAGGACAGATGAAGTCAGTTTCTCTTCTTTTGTTTGCTTTTTAAGAAGAAAATGGAAGAAAATACAGATGGGTAAATTTGTGGCCCCTAGAGGAATTTTGAGAGGGAACCATTTGCTCATAGTTTGACGACTTTCATTTTAACTTTCCAAACATGTTATCAATGTCAATTCTGTTAAAAAAAATTCTTGCGCATCTTAAATCAAATTTTCAAAATAAGAGGCTTTAGCCTTGTTTTTTGGTTAATTCCAATGGCGATCTTGGCTGGTCTTATTCTGGATATGGTAGAATTGGGACTGTTATCACTTTTATCCTTGCCGAAGGGAAAGTAATCTTGAACCATGTGGACAAAAAAGATTTGAATAATGTGAAGTTTCAAAACTTCTTTGAGAAATTATGTGATCTTTTCTCATGTCAAGTTTAGTTATAGGTTGTGTTTCAATTGAATGGCGTGATGAAGATGCATTTTGTGTTTCATCTTGGTAATAGAGTATGAATGAGAAACCAGAGAAGGGAGGGGGGGAAATGAGCGTGAGGGAAAACCTGTCTGTAACTAGAGGTGCACCCCAATCATAAAGAATCTGTCTCTCTCCATCGGACCACCATGTAGAAGTGTATGCATGAGGTCTTTTGACAGCTTGGGAAACCATATGGTCTTGAACACTTACATCCCCTATTGGAAAAAAATAAAAAATGAAAATAATGAACAAACTCACTCCCGTGGCCAAAGTCAACGTCTATTTCCCTGCACACAATTTGAGTTATTTGGACAATTCACTATGTAAGTTTGTGATCACAACAAGCTTGTTCAGGGGTATTTCCCATCAAAAAAAAGTTTGTGATCACAACAAGTCTCAGACTCTGTCTGATACTGTTGATTTTGTATGTTCATTATCTGTGTCAATTGTCAAACTTGGTTTTATCTGAATTTTTCTCTCAAACAAGTCCAGTCCTTTTTCTTTTTACTTTGCAACAGCCAACGTTATTCCTTGCTTTTGCAAAACATAGGTAATGTACTTGCACTTCTTGTATTTTTTATCTCCTGTCTAAATTCACTGATCGTTTGATGCTATATTTCTTGTGGGTATTCATTTTCCATTACTTCTTATAGTTTACTTGCAGCTGATAGTTTTTGTTCTCAGGTAATTTCTTTAGAATACGGAGCGCATTTGCTTTTGGAGCTAAAAGACTGGCTAGATTACTTGACTGCACCAAAGAAAATGTAATTTATGAAGTTAATCAGTTCTTTTCAAATACATGGGATAGGCACAGCAGCGGAGATCGTCCTGATGCACCTGGAATTGATTTGGGGCGCTTGAGATTATCAACTCCAGAGAGCATTCATGAATTCGATAATTCAAACGATAATGCGATTGGCAAAAAAGTGAATGGCAGGTCCTCTGGTCATAAGATGGTGGCTGAGGGGGTTCATGCACATGTTTCCTCTCAACACGGCAATTATTCACCTGTAAGCGTGTCTAGAAAAAGTGAGTCATCCGCAGCTTCTGAAACTCAAAGCTTAAAAAATCACATCATGTTAAGTAGCTTGAGGGGTTCTGCACAAAGTAGAAGAGATGCTACTTCCAATCAGGTTCTGAATAATGAGAAAGGTCAGAGAGATCTGAGACCTGATAGTTTGGTGAATGACTTCCAGGGAAAGTTTATTTTTGCCAGAACACGCTCAAGCCCGGAGCTTACTGACACATATACTGATGTTTCACTGCGTAATAGATCTACTGAAAGTGCGAAAGTACATGCTACTTATCGAAGGCCAGACAGTAGTAACAGGAGGGACAATGGTTCAGAAGGTTTAGCATGCAATAGCAGTCAATCTTCAGTTGACAAGACTCAATACGCTGGGCACATCCCATCCAGTCAAAGTGTAGACACTGCTGACTCTAATAGCAACTCACATAGCTATCACAGAGATTCTGGGTTGGATGCATCAAATGAAGAGCTTTCCTCAACCTCTGGAACCTGGGGGATGCACCAGGAAGAACAAGATTTTGTCAACATGATAGCATCTGCTTCTTTTCATGGCTTTAACGGTCAGGTTCACTTGCCATTCAATCCATCATCAGCTCAAATGCCTTTCACGATCTTGCCGTCATCGTTAGCTTCAATGGGATATGGTCAACAGAATCTACCAGGATTGCTTCCTACAAATATTCCTGTATACGATCCTTCTTTCCCAAATTTGCATTTTCCTCATGGTCTGGTTTCACCCCCATTCACTCATTATTTCCCAAGCATCGATCTCGGGTCAAGGTCTGATGATAAACTGGAGCGAAGTAATGAAAACTTCGATTCTGTGAGAATGAACTCCATGGAATCAGATAATGAATTCTTGCAGGAGCAGGATGTTGGCTCCACAAGTGGGTACGACCCTGATAATGGAAGTTTTGAAATGATTCAGTCATATGATAAACCACAAGCAACATCGTCCAGTTTAAAATATATACCTCCATTTCGAATAAGTGGTAAGCATACCAAAGAAAAACATGGATCAATGAGGGAGGATAGTGATAATTTCTCATTTCAGGATATCAGAGGTAAGGAGGCTTATGAAGAAGAAAGACCTGCAAGTTCAAGGTTCTCTTCTGCTACCCGTAGTAGTTCTTTGAGAAGTAGAGCTTCTTCAGAGGGTTCCTGGGATGGGCCATCGGTTAAGAACCCAAAGTCGACAAATGAAAGACGGGGAAAGAAAATAGTTACTGCTGATCTGGCTATTGGCCATGGAAAAGACATAATCATGTCCGAACATGTTACAAATCAGGCTGAAGATAATGATCAGGAATGGCTTGCACTATCAAATGTGGGGACTGAAATGGCAGAACGAAATCTGGTTTCTCAATCTGTTGCATCTTTGTATGGTCAAAGGCATCCTGTGCCTGGCTCTGAAGTTGCTCAGACAAGTGGATCGGACTCGATGATCCCCATTGCCCCAATGCTGATAGCTCCTGGTTCTAGACACAGGATGATGGATAATAATGAGCTTGTTGCATTTTATCCTACTGGGCCTCCAATCCCATTTGTAACAATGCTTCCAGTATACAATCTTCCTCCTGAGACTGGAATATCTGATCAATCAACTGACCGTTTTGGAGCCGATGAAAGCTTGGATAACAGTGACTCTGTTCAGAACTATAGTCCTTCTGAGGGCTTTGACCAGTCTGAGGATTTAAATGCTTCTAGTACCTTGAGGGGGACAACCACTATTGAGACATCTGATGAGCAAAAGTCTGATATTCTCCACAGTGACTTTGCCAGCCATTGGCAAAATTTGCAATTTGGAAGGTTCTGCCAGAATCCACGCTCCCATGATCCTTTAATCTATCCTTCACCTGTAATGGTCCCACCAGTTTATCTGCATGGTCATTTCCCATATGATAATCCTGGAAGACCACTTTCAGCTAACACTAACCTTTTCACTCAGCTTGCGAGTTATGGTCAACGTCTAGTTCCGGTTGCTCCGCTTCAGTCTGTTTCCAGTAGATCTTCATATGTTTATCCAAGATACATCGATGATATGCCAAGATATCGTAGCGGGACTGGGACTTACCTGCCGAATCCTGTAAGATAATTTATCATACTTGTTCGGTTACACGTTGCGAATATATAGATATTATTTTTTGGGGAAGTCCTACTTTATCTTTAAATTATTTTTATGTTATGAGTATGTTTTGTAGAGATTATAAGCAGTGGATTTTACTGAATGTGTGGATAATAAGTGGGTAGTTGGCCAGCTTAATTGTAATTTAAGCTTAGCCAAACCTGCACTTAGAATTCCACTCACAAACACACAAATGGTTGTTACTTCCATTTCTCTCTTTTCAAGAAAAAGGAGAATGCATACAAGTGTATGCTAAGAAAATTAAACTACCTTGAGCTTCATAAAATCCATCCATGAATCTGTGCAGTTGGATGGACTGCATGCTCCGAAATTAAAAAAAGTACGGAACTATTTTAAACTTAAAGCTAGAAGTCTCAAACTTTTAGAAGCTCCTGTTATGTTCTCTCACAACCTTCATAATGGTATGCAGATCAAGCAACCTTTCAAGCTTGTGAGAGGCGATGATTTCATATCTTATCTATATTGCCTTAATTACATATATGGCCAATGATTAGGAAATGGATGGTCACAAACTAAGTTTGTAACCAACTGTATCAAAAGACATTAAGAGCCATTTGTACTTCTGAAGTGAAACTTCAATGTTTAATTTTGGGACCCCAAAGATTAGTATAATCAAGTGTTTGGTCCTCTTGTTGATCTATAAAAACAAAGAGTCAACGTGAATCATGTGTGTTTGATTTTTGTTCTCTTATTGTGTTTGTGGGCATGAGCACCGAAACATATGTCAATGGATTGTACGTCTCTTGTGCTATATTTGGATGTATAGATTTTTTATCGGTATAAGTACTAATGATTTTATAATTAACACCTTTAATAACTGAACATTTTCATTACCTGTTATTGATTGAGAGGGTTGACTGTAATACAGAACAACTTTGCAATTCAAATCTGGAGGGAGAAAAGAAACGGAACTCGTGTCTGTTTTTTATATTAAGTCCTAATTTTGAATGTTATCAGGAATAGTGAGTTGTAAATTAATAGAGCCTCGTTTCAGGTCCTCTTTTATGAATAATGGCATGGACAGCTTTGTGGAATGATTTCAGCCTTTTTACTGTGATGCCAGGGTTTAGATTAATTTTGCACATGGGGATGAACCGTCTTCTGAAACTGTGAACATATATTCTTTCGACTTTGTGTTTAGTTGGCTTTGGTTGTATACTTAGCTTCACTTGACTTGCGGTTCTTGTCTGGTTTTCCATTCCTCTTTTAGTAACTAGTTTACATTTTGCTTTAGAGGCACTGCCCACTTCAGTAGTTACTTTTGATTGTTTTAAATTTCATTGCTTCAGAAGGTTTCTGTAAGAGAGCGCCACTCTTCTGGCACTAGAAGGGGGAATTACAACTATGATAGGAACGATAGCTATGGTGATAGAGAGGCTAACTCGAATGCTAATTCAAAATCACGAGCTGCTTCACGAAGCCACAATCGCAGCCAAACTGATAAATCGAACTCGAGAATGGACAGGGTGGCTTCCAGTGAGAATCGAGCTGAGCGATCATGGTCTGTCCCTTCTTACCAATCCCAGAATGGTCCATTGCACTTGAATTCTAGCCAAAATGGTCCTAATATAGCACATGGCATTCATTCTTTTCCGGCAATGAGCCCCACTGGAGTGTCTTCTAATGGACCTTCCATCCCACCAGTCATGATGCTTTATCCTTTTGACCACAATGCTAATTATGGTGAACAGCTCGAGTTTGGGTCTCTGGGTCATGTAGGTTTTTCAGGTATAAGTGACCAATCGCAGCCAAGAGAAGGAAGTCGAGGAAGGGCATTTGAGGAACATAGATTTCATGGGGGCTCCATACAACGTTCTTCACCAGATCAACCATCCTCTCCACATCACCAGAGGTAAGAATCATGCTTCAACTCTGTGAAATTTATATAATCATTCAAGAAAATTGACCAACTCAGTTTGGTCAAGTCAGCGGGTAACAGTTCGTGTTAATTCTGACTTTAGATAGTCTGAAGTTGTCCTGGCTTTCCAAATTTATTGCTGCTAATCCTAAGAACGTGGTTGAACTGATAATATACAAATCATACTCGTCAGATAAATAACACGTACAGAATTGTAATGGTTCACAGTACATGTATCTAGGTGAATTGCTTATAGGTGACTGGATGATTAGGACAAGGACCACATTTGTTTTAATTACAGCTTCAACGCTGATCATAGTGGGATATATATATTTTTTGTCTTTGTTTTAGTCAAACGCCATCACGGTTGAGTTTTTACTACAAGCAAATAAAATTACAATGCTTTAGGTGGGGGGTAGGGGCTATACCTGACCTACCATGGATTCGAAGCTAAATTACACATTAGGGAGGAGGAAGATCCAACCGTCCATGAGCAACAAAACTTCAAAACCGGACAAAACACGAATGGGTTGGAGGCTGAAGGACAAAAGGAAACCAGACTGAAGGGCTTGAAGCCCAATGCACAAGTTCATGGGACTGTGCACTAGATGTAGTGTAGTACAAGAAGCATAAATGTTCCTGAACATGGGAGGTCCCATATGATTTGGATTTTGGATCTCCTACTCTGAGTGGCATTTCTTCTCCCTCGGCTGGTCCTATATTTATTATTTTTCGAAAATAAAGCTGGTCATTAATTATTATGCTCTTACTGATCTAATATTGCTATAGTCTCTTTAAGTTGATTGGCTAGGTACAAATTGCTCAGGAATTACAACCTGTATGCAATTACTACTACTACTAGCGCTAGCTTTTGTCATAACATGCTTGTTTAGTGTAGTGGCTGTATTTATTGCTTGCTGCAGATCATTTTATTGCTTCACTTCAATTTTTCACCAACGTATTTTGTTACTGAATCCTCTTAACAGGAGAGTTTGATAAATTACCAAGATCAATGACCTGAAGGATTGACCAGTCAAGTTTGTACGGTGAAACATGAAGAAAATGAAGAAAAGACGATAAATGATCATCCTGTAACCACCGTTTGTTATATGTCAACTTTTTAGCATACTACTTTGTATGTACAATACATAGTCAATTTCTAACCACAGTAGGAAGAATGGTGACTCTAGATTTTTGGGTTTTTTGCCCCTGCCCCGTAATTGGGTTAACATATTGTAATTTCATTGCAGTAGGAAGCTTTAAATGTTGGAATTAGAGTCTTTTAAATTAGGAATTTTTTTAGTTAGCCATAGTTTTGGATTACAGAATCCCTTTGTATTAAGGTCAGGAGGTTTAACACACAAGCAGCATGAATGGGAAAGATGAATTTAGACGAATTGATTATTTTCTTAATGTTTTCCCTTGCTTTTTCTCTGAATGAATGGATCATCGTGAACATGGGCTGAATTAGATAGAATTATCATTAAACACATTTTAGGAATAGGGAAACTGAGAATGATCGTTGCATGTTAAAATCACACTCCTACACCAACACGACTCAGCCCACACACACACACACCCCTAAAGGCAAAATTACAGCAAGCATAAACACATAATCCTTCACATTTCATTGAGTACGTTCGAAGAAACAAGTAGATGGTGAAGGTGCATGCAGATGGATCGTGAATTGGTTTACAATGATTAAAATTCGAGTCGAGTATCACTTGGTCATACTTCTAATAGATTAATTTCTAAGTTTCTCGATGGAATATTTTGTTAGTTGCCATGTTAAATTAGTTGATCAGGATCATGATTTTTTATTTATTTATTTTTGTTGAGCATCAAAAATCCCAAAATCATTTATGATCCAAATCAACTAATTCAACATTGTAACTACCAAAAAAACCCAACTAGAAACTTGAAATTGAAAACTAATCTACTAGAAGGATGAACAAACAATAATTAGACTTAAATTTTAATTATTGTGAACGCAATCCACCCAAACACATCTATACAAAATTATTACCTGAAAAGTTAAAAAATGTTGATTTTTTTGGAATTTCAAGACGGAGGTAATTCTCCATTAATAAATTTTATAATAATAAATACAAGTTTGAGAATAATTTCAAGTAAGCCCCGTTTGAATCCACTCTACACCGCTTCATTGAGATAGGCTTCATAGGGAAAGATCCTAACACATTTCTTCTAACAAACTTTGCGTTAAATTTTGATATTTAGTTCATCATATGTTACAAAGGAAAATCATTATAATTGTACTCAGGGAAAATTTAATACTCAAAAAAAATAAAATTGTAGAGGACACAACAATGCAACATAACCAATACATAATCTACCTAGAACGCAGTCCACGGATATTCCTAAGGCCCATTTTGCCAAGGACTAGCTTAGGAATTGCTGGAGGATTGTCAAGCCCCATGGTTCGACTGAACTCTTTTGCAAGCTCTACAAGTCTGACTTATCTTGGCCCACGTTCTTATTGGAATTGTAATAGCCAAGCCATGCCTGGTATGCCGTTTCTTTGTTCTTCATCTCTATGTGGGATAGTGCACTTTCGACCTGTGTGTACTGCAGTATTTTAGTGTTCAGATGTCAGACTATATATGTACCAACAGAAAGATTTCAAGAAAGTTAATCTTTTACTGGACCCAAACTATATTTATGAATCGAAATTTGTTGGGGACTAATGATGTGGTGCAACTCTCCCATTAAAATATGCTCGTGTCAACTGTTACGTGATATGCTAGACTAATGCAATGCATGGCCACATTTTATTCAACATTCACCTTCTTTTTCGTCTCTGGATCAACCAACAGTTCGGGTGCCTTTGTCAGTGGTAAGTCCTTAATAGTAGACAAAAAGAATTCTTCCCAAGGTGCCAACAACAATATGCCTCGTCCTTCTTTACCTTTACAGCCCGTTCTACCCAGTCGATGAATGTATTGCTGTCTATCAGCCGGCACCCCAATCTACATTAGCAATAATCGTTATATCAATCCAAGGCTGCCTACACATGCACGTGGTACAGTTATATTGATAAAATTCTAAAGTAGCCCTTTTGGGTCCCCACTGGGGCCAAGACTTTACACCCGATAACACCACACAGTCACCTCAAAAAATAAAAATTATTATTTCAAATATGTCAGGAGTACCCAGCGGCAAGGGTTGGGGTGTAAAAGGATGAAGGTAAATTCGTTCTACAAGTTCGTTCACATGATATATTACCTGTACAACAAGGGTAACATCTGGATAATCCACTCCACGTGCAGATACATCAGATGTTACGAGAATGAGACCTTTTGACTTCCGGAATTCATCAGAAACCCTAGTTCTGTAACTTTGTGGTTTTCGAGAATGAATTTCACGGACATTCAGGTTAAGCTCACTGAGAAGTACAGCAACAAGCCTCGTGACCATTGCAGTTGTGCAAAAAACAAGGATCTGTAATACACAAACATAAGCATGTTGTTGGTCAAGTTGATAGAGAAATGTATTCCCGTGAGTCAAAAAACCAACACACGCAGAAAAGAGTCCAGTCAAAAGATTGGCATCAACTAATAAGAAGAATTTGTGTCATTGCCATAGGAAACCATATAAATTGGTTAGACTTCTCAAATTTCTATATTTTTCAGTCCTACTCAAATAATTTTTTTCTCAAATTGCTTAAGAATTTGTGTCATTGCCATAGGAAACCATATCGTCATAGTGGCGCGCGTTTTTTGTAACGACCCAACCTTGCGCCGGAGCCGTTATCATATCGTACGTACTGTCCGCTTTGGGAGAGCCCATGTCCATCTTACCTCTCACGACTTTCCGACGAGTCCCTCAGGATTCGAATCCAAAACCTCCATCATATGGGATAGTTAAGTTGAATCCTGGTATCAATTGAGCAGTACGTACGATATGATAACGGCTCCGGCGCAAGGTCGGGTCGTTACATTCACCATGTCTTACATTGACATAAAAGATCTAAACCTAGCGATAATTTCCTTCTCAGTTTCTCCTGTTCTCGTCCCATAAATGTTCAATACAAACATGAGGCTAAAACCAACAGAAAAGAAGATGGTCATAGCAATACGATTTATTACATTTTTTATATCTCAACTTCAGTTCCTGGCAAATAATTTCATTTTCCTTTTCCTTTCCCTTTTCATTTTGCGTCTTCATTGAGTAGATAACATATGATAAAAGAAAGCATATATCCCTTTTGTAGTGACTTCTAATTTTACATGTACACGGGCTATATTTAAGAAGAAAGAAAGCATATATCCCTTCCCCAAATTTGTTTCTGCAGACAATATATATATATTCCTTGTGTCAAGAAGCACTAATCAATATACAACAACTGGTGGTGATTTTACGACGACTTCAACAGCAGGAAGCTGAAATAGAGATTTTCAAACATAACATAAGTCACTATAATATAAAAGAGCCAAAATCTTGGCTTTGCCACGTGTCGGCTTCTCCTATCGTCGTAATTCAGTTTTTTTTTTTTTTATACAACCCATCACTCCCATAACTATCTTCCATTTTCATACGCAAACCATACCGCTCCCACCATTCGTCAATCCACCACCATTAATAATTCACAACAGCCATACTTCTTTCTCTCGCGCCTGTTTTCTTTCCCATTTTCACGCCAACTAAGCAATTTATCTTGTGTTGCAGTGATTTCAACAGCAAAATTTAAGGAGAAGAAATGGTATTGCTCCATAAGAAGAAGCCATTAATCAATTTGAAGCATTAATGGGGGAATGTCTGCTCTTATTGTCAACCAACGTACATTTCTTCACGCAACGTCATCCTTCATCTTCACGCCAACTCCACTCTCGATAAAACTTTTTTAGATTCAAGTGCTACTTTCATGCTCTGTTTTTT